>JANAVB010010654.1:0-79732 GCA_029216955.1 Iris pallida
ACTGAACCAACCGTGGCTCGTGCCTTAAACCGACTCGTATTCTACACAATGCTATCGCCCAAGTCCTGCCTCATATGACGGGCCTTGGGATCGTGGGACTATTTAACTTGACAACCGCAGAATGAGCGAAACAGCACTTGGAATGACTTAGGTCGACCGGCATAACTTTGCCTAACTTACTCAAGCCTACAACTTAACCCGAGGGACGAGCAAAGGCTATGCCAAGCCTTGCGCAGTAGAAGCGTGCATGCTTTATCGAGCATTTACGCGGGCGACGCCTATGACTTAGGCAAGTTCATAGTTTTGTGTCGAAAATCAACTTTCCTTCTCCCAAGCCACGGGATGAAGGACCGAGTGTCATTTTCAAAGCACACCGTGCACCAACTCTAAGCCGACCGTTGGACCTTTCCATATTCTAACTCAATTCGACCCGTCGGGATTACTCCCTTTAGCTTTGTGGATTCGTCTCTTTTATTATTAAGCCTACTTGTGCAAGTTAAAAACATGCAATTTATTATGTGAAGGCAAAGATGAGGCAAGTTCACCGAAACTACCCCACCTGAGCGATCGGTCGCCTCGACCGAGCAATGTCTTCATGCAGCCGTTACAAGGTTAAGTCCGAATGTCGTCGGCGTTTCGATTCTTCCGATTAACTGAACGGGACGGGGCACTACACTCTCAACCTGGCACCAACTATTGGAGACAGTTTGATCACCAACCTTAGAAGGAGCTCTTCCCCCTCTTCCTATGACACCTATTGATGTAGCGTGGATTCCAATTATGAATCCTTCTAGGATTTATTTCCCTTTTTTTAGTTTTATTTTTTTACGATAAAGTTGTTAAGAATTATATTGTTTTTACGACTCTTATTTTGACTCTATCTTTTATTAGGATATTTTTATCTTTATTTGAGAATTAGAATTTATTTTTTTATTAAGATTAGGTTATCATAAAAGTCCTATAAATAGGCACATTTTGTATGCAATTGGAGAATAATTTTTAATCAATAAATTTCTTTTTTAAGTTCTGAAATTTGTTCTTCCATTTTCTTAGTCGTAGACTCGACTGTTTCGTGGATTCAGAAGCCTCTCGCTTGAAATTTTCAAGCAACCTTCGTACGGACCGCTCACAAGACCATCCGTCAGAGTTTTTGCGGCTCCGCTTCGCTCTCACCAAGTAACGGTGGTATAATTATCGTCATCACAAATGACTTGGCCATTGCCAAGCACAATGATAAGTGCATTCCGCTATCACGCTGCGTCAAGTGGTATAACAGCACTACAGATCGAGGATTCTAATTTTTTGGAAACCTTTGGAAATATGTTTTCTTTTTAAAACAACAATGATGAAATCCGTCACACGCAAGAAGTTTGATCCTCTATCAGACAACATTCACATCTTGTCAAACAAATTTGATGTCATGTCTGATAAATTGGACAGAGTCCTAGATTTTCTTGGTATCAAATATAATGTTACGATTAATTTCACGGGGATACCACACACAGAGACAAGAGGCACAAACGCTCGTACAACTGTCAGCCGCCCACAAAAGGGACTCGCATGTGTCCACAACAGCTATCCCTTCAGATCACCAATGGTCGTTATTGACTATGAAGACGACGAGATTGAGAAAAAATATATCAAAGTCGGATGAACCCATTGTTGATGGTGAGCTAAAATCTTCAACCCTCGTGAAGAGATAAAGTTGTCAGATTCTAATCAAGAAACAAAATTAATTGAAGAGAATGACATGATAATCTTCGGTGGAACCATTTGTGGCTGCTCTGGAGATGAATTCTTCAGCCCCTCAATAAGAATACCCAAGAGAAGACAAGATCTTTCCCGAAGATGATGGTCAAGTAGATGGTGCAAGGTCTCCATAGATAATTCTGGAAAAAATATCAGCAAAAATTTACACGTCAAACATAAAAATTCATTGGAGTCAACCAGTCATTCGTGCATATTAAGAATCATGTTTTGAAGTCATTGATAAGAAAGTTTGTAGTCATCTACTTTGACTATATCCTCATTTATAGCAAGAGCCAAACTGATTATCTAAAGCACCTCAGGGAAGTTCTCAATTTTCTTCGAATTAAGAAGTGTAGCTTACTTACTGACTAACTCATCTTCTTGGGATTTGTGACTAGCGCCGATGGCCTCAATGTTGATGAAAAGAATATTCGAATAGCTCGTGACTGGCCTACTCCAAAGACAATGGCTAATGTTCAAAGTTTCTATTGTCTCGCCAACTTCTACCGATCATCTGCAACTTCTGCGCTATCGTGACGCCAGTGACAAAATGCATGAAGACATGCAGATCTTCCTAACCTTCAATGTCGCTGATCTTTACGAGTATTTTTTACCTATTGAACCGCTTTATTCTAAGAAAAACTCAGAAAAAGTTCTCTTAAAGCAGGGGAGACTGATGTAGCATGAATTCTAATTTTGAAACTTTTTAGGATTTTTTTTTCCTTTTTAGCTTTATTTTGTTTTATGATAGAGTTGTTAAATATCCTATTTCTTTTAGGACTCTTATTTTGACTCTATCTTTTATTAGGATATGTTTTATCTTTATTTGATTAGGATTATAATTTAATTTTTACTAAGATTAGGTTATCATAAAAGTCCATAGATAGGCACTTTTTGTATGCAATTGGAGAATAACTTTTAATCAATAAATTTTTTTCTTTAAGTTCTGAGATTTGTTCTCTCATTTTCTTAGTCGTGGACTCGGCTGTTGGATTCGGAAGTTCTCGCTTGAGGTTTTCAAGCAACCTTCGTGCGGACCCTTAACAAGGCCATCCGTCGGAGTTTTTGCGGCACCGCTTTGCTCTCACCAAGCAACGGTCGTCCAGTTATCGTCATCACCGATTGACTTGGCCATTGCCAAGCACAAAGGTAAGCCCGTCCCGCTATCACGCTACATCACCTACAGTCCTCCTTAGGCAGAAAAGGTCTCCAGACCTATCACAATCTCGTTCATTGTCTGCTCTCCTTCTTAGCAAATATGGGACCTGCATGGGCGCACATTACTAAGCCGATTTCCTCTACCGTCATTCCTTGGTTAGGTAAATGGACCAAGCGGATGACAAGGTTGATTAGATCAACAAAAAATTACCTTAATTCGGATTGTTATTACCACCAGGATGACAAGTGTTGACAGCTCTAGTTTGTGATTCCGTATGCAAATGCACGGCCTCATTTGGTTGGCGGAATCATGGGGTTGGAAAAGAAAAGTTATTATTTACCTATGTTTGGATGTCAAAGAAAAGTATGAGAAAAGGAAAATGATTCTCATAGGGAAGGAAAATAAGAAAAAAAAAAAAAGTGGTTCCTCTATCCAGCCAGGGATTCACTTCCCCATTATAAGAATTTATTTTTTTTCTTTTCATTTCCCTGTCCTCTCCAAACACCGGAAAGAAAAAAAAAATAGATAAAAATTACAATTTTCCAAGAAAAGTGAAAGAACAAGCAATTGATTTCCTTTCTTTTCCTTTCCGCGAACCAAATGAGGCCTGATTGGAATTTCCCTACTGCAGAACCTGTAACTACTGTATAAGGGTCTACTATTCTCATCTCAGATGATTCTCGCAGCACCTCATAACCAGAGCGGACGTCAGCCACTGTCGGATCGCTATAGCCGAGCCCATGCGGATATGTATACCCACAACACTCGTAATTTTACTAAGTGCCGACACATTTCATAGATAAAAGGAAGATACAACAGCAGGATCCACATGGGCTTCGAAGCTAGAAGATCAGGAGTTCCTATATCTTTAAGATGACCAGCCATCCAATATCGTACATCCACGAACCACCAAGGAGATTGAGATCATAGATATTTCGTTTAAGAATTTTATGAAAAATACCCATTTTCTTATGAGAAAATTCTGCACCATCAACCGGTCGCCAAACTCAATGCACAAAAGCAGTTATATCGAGGTAGGAGGGGAGATAGCTACAACCATGTACATCGTCAAAGTATGTTCGCACCCGTGTTCGCACTCGACTATAGAGACATGACGTCCGTAGCTGTAATAACCGCAGTATGCTTGTGTCGACCAACATAATTTGGAACGATAGCTCGAGACAGCATCTCATCTTTAGACGAAGGGGAAGCAGTAGAGACAAGAGCGGAGGAAACACATATGTACGTCCATGTCTTGGGTTGCTTAGATGCAAACGAGTTAACACCCCGATTTATAATGCTCCTAGCCTTATATCGCCGCATGTAAGATTGTGACCCGTCGAGGATTTATTCCTGTCTTTAAATTGGCCCCTGCCCGTAGTGGTTTATCTTGTACATCGCTCTCTGCCATTGGGCCTCCCCTATCGATGAGCAACAACATATGTCTTCTGTGACATGCCCACATTCTGAAATGGGCCCTTGTGCATAATAGTCATTGCGTTATCCTCCCTACTGATCCTATGATAGTGCAACTTTCCTTACAAACTATAGTTTAGCCCTCCTCATCCTTCTCCTCTATAGACGAGGGAAAAGATCGAGATGGGCAATCCAACCTTGTACCAGCAGCATTTTCGTCTCCGGATGAAGGGGAAGGACTCTACCGTCACCTCCTTGAATCACCATTTAGGGTTATAGGATATTACCGAGTCAGAAACTGTTAACATTGCATTATTAACACTAGGAGTCGAGATATAAAAAAATGGCACCATTTTCGGGAGAGCGGTGGTGTATATTAGGAAACCCTAATTCAAAATAGAGATTTGACAAGGCCTTTGGGGTGTAAAATTATTACTCGATAAAAGTGTAGGCTATGCCTGCCTCGGCAGCTAGCTAGCGAAGAGGGAGTAGAGCCAACCTTCGGTCATGGCCAAGGGCGGAGCCAGAAAATTTTTATAGGGGGGGCATGGATGAAAAAAAATATAAAAATATAAAATCTACAACCAACAGGATTCGAACAATGAACCTTCTTATTACTACCCAAGCAGTCAACCACTTAGCTAGGACTTTCATGTGATAAAATATAGGTAGCTCTTATTATTTATTTGTTTTGAAGCCCGCGCTATAGCTCGGGACAGCCCAACTTACACTCTGCCCTGGCGATGGCGAGGGGGTCGGAGTATCGAAAAGCTTTGAGGATGGGGCTAGGATATCCACACAGGTAGAGCGTTGAGAACCCCAACTAGAATAGAGGATCGTGAATATTACTGATGATGATCTAGAGGAAGAGGAGATGATCATCCTATAGTTCATCGAGCCAATTACGGTGGATGAGGAGAGGATCACAAATATAACTGATGATGATCTAGAGGAAACCTTACTTTCTAGTTATATATTATTGTCCTCTGTATTATTGGGCATCACCCTTATTACGGGCTTGTTCGAGACATGTAAAAGAAGATGTGGAGGTCTAGAGAAGCGATGGAGGTGTACTCAAGGGAGAGTGTGTTTTTCTTGTTCAACTTCGCATTAGAGGAAGATGTCAATAGAATAATGGAAAGTAGCCCCTCGCCCTTTGGGGGATGCTTAGCAGTATTTCGAAGTATGGAATCTAAATTGATTTTTGTCCGAGATCGACTTGCTACAGTTCCATTGTGGATTAGGTTCCTCTGGTTATAGCCAATGTTGCAGAATGATCCTATCATCATGAATATGGCGATCTTGATAAAAAAAATCATTTGTGCACTGACATGGCTACAACACACAAGCAATGATTAGCTTACGGTAGGGCCTTTGTGGAGATAGATGCAAGTTAGGAGCTCCTGCATGTAGTTAAATTTTGGTTATCTATGCGGGAGATGGTGGAGTAAAAAGTGGAGTATGAGTAATTGCCTCCCAGGTGCTTGAGGTGTCATAGTTTTGGGCATGATATGTTAGCCCCGGGGCGTAATTTTTCAATGAAAAACTGAAATTATGCAACACTTCGAAGAAGGTGCACGACAGAGATTCCGGAGGATTTTGAGAATCGAACAATAATGTGTCACTTCGAAGAAGGCACGGTAGAATTCCGTAGTGGCAACGATGACTAAGTCCACAAACGTTTTCTGATTAGATCAGAAACATTCTCGTTTAGAACGAGATAAAAGTGGATGAACAGAAATGAATAGAATGGCCTGCTAGGGTGAATGATCACCGGCGCTCAAAGCTTGATTCGTCCCACACAAACAGCTTCCAGGAACCAGCAAGTTCAATGAAGCGCGGACTCTGGCGCTAAATGCGCTGGTGCACTGATTCTCTCCACTCTTTAACTCTCTGAAATTCGTAAGAAATTATTCTGAATAGTACTTCATCACTGAGAGAGAGAGAGGAGAGAAGCTTATATAGGCCCGCACTATAACCGTCCAGTTAGCAAAATGTTCGGGACGTGGAAAAAAATCGCTCCGAACGTTTTGTAATCGCTCAAATCGTGCACGGTCACAATTTGACCCAATTGGTACACAGCGTGCGCCAATTGCGCACCTGCGCCAATCACGCCACCTGCGCCTGCGCGCACTTGCGCAACAAGCGCACCGCGCGCACCGTGCGCAAACCGTGTGCCAACTGCAGCGCCAACTGCTGCACCATCTGGCAACGTCATCTGGCCGCCAACTGGCGCGCCATCTAGCCACGCGATCAGGCCGTGCTATCTGGCCACGCCATCTAGTCGCACGATCGGGCAGCGCGTACAAGCATGCGAACGGCTGCGTAAGAGGCTCGCACAACGAGCGCAATTTAAGCGCACTATGCGCCTAGCGACGATACTGACGTGCAAAGTGCAAAGTGTGCCAACAAAATGCCACATTACGCCTCATGAGCCCGAGTCCGAGTCGCTAAGCCCCTACGGGGCTTAGCTCCAATGGAAATTAATTCCAAGAGCAAAAATCATTAATGCTTTACCATGGAGTCTTAACCTTACCTCTTAGTAAAATCACCCACATGGTTCCCTCCTTAGGGTCACCACCCCATGTGCATATCTCAACAACACACCAAGTATATATTAAGATACACTTCATGGTGCTTTTCAATGTGGGACTAAATAATACTAGGAATGAATTGAGAGCAAGCTCTCTTTACATGTCATGGGAGAAGCTCCAACAATCTCCCACATATCTCGATATATGGATTTGAGTGTTCCCTACAGTAACTGTCCATCATGTATTAGAAGAGATGTCGCTGACGACTTGAATCTTCTCGCATGGGTCAAACAATAGACTATAATACAAGAATGGACTAAGCCTTAAATTCTACATCGTAGCTGCAATTCTTTCCACTCACATAATGTAGTTACATGTGCTTCTGGCTGCACATTAAAGGCTCTGTGCCAGTCTGGTTTCAGTGTATTATTTTGGACGTCTACAAGTTTACCCTCAAGAGACGGCCTGCTATCTATTTTCATACACTATAGGTAAGTTCTTTATTAAAGAGACATGGCATAAAGCCTTGCGCTTCCCTTGCGGTGCTACGTCGCTATGACATGGCCTAAAGCCGAGGCATTATCCCTACCCGAAAACCTCATCGTAGTGTCATACTACTGTAGCATGAGGTCACAAGCCTCTTTGTAGTGCCAAAATACCCACCATGAAGCCTTAGGCTTCCTTGCGGTGTTACGCCGCAACGACATGGCTTGCAAGGCCGAGGCTTTACCTCTATCCGGGTACCTCATCGTGGTGTCGTGCCACTGTAACATGAGGACATCCTCCCCTTTGTAGTGTTGTCTACAAATCTTTAATTTTATCATACAACATTAGGCTACCTGGCTATTTGCGGTGCTACGTGTAGGAACGAAATCGTAAAACAGAATACTCTAGAGGGGGGTGAATAGAGTTGGCAGCGGAATAATGCTAATTAAAAAATGTTAGCAGCAAGATCACAGAATAATAATCACAACTAAATAGTGTAAAGGCAGAGATAAGAAAGCAAACGCAAAGACAGCGATGTATACTGGTTTTCCTCTGTTGAGGACTAGTCCAGTCGGTAGAACTCTTGCTACCAGTTGAATCCACTATTGGCAAAACCGCAAGTTTTCTTACGAAGTCCTTGCAACTTCTACAACGCGAGCTTTGATACGAAGAACTCGTCCAACTTCAATTGTGAAGAGGTATTCTTCTATCAAGCCTTCTGATTACAATCACTCTGAAACTTCTAGACCGCACCGCACTGGCAAATCGACTAGAGGATTGTAACTGGCTTAGGATCTGAAAATTAAAGCTCTAGAAAAAAACTCTTTGGAAGACAGTAGGCTTTGAATAGAGAGAAGATTGAAAGTGAATGAGTGAGTTAAAATGATCGAAATCCTTCTCTATTTATAGGAGTTCCAAAGACAAAATTCTGGCAGAATTCGGACAGAATTCGGGCAGAACTCGATGAGAAAATCTCGGTCAAATCCGCAACTGCAGGAGGACCAAGTTCCAAGGAATTCAAAAACAAAACGGTCACTAACCGAACTTTGGCCGAACTCTGGCCGAGTTCTGTCAGGGTTAGGTTAGAGTTTTTAAAATTAGTTTTTGGGGAATTTTGAAAATCTTTTTGGAGCTTTTGTAAATACGAATGTTTTTCAAAACTAAGGACATTTTAAAAAATATTTTGAAATCATTTTGGAATAGCCTATCTGCCAGTACGACTCGGTGTACACAGTATTTCTAGACTCAATAAAGTAAAGATTACATTGCTCAAAGAAATATAGACTCGAACAGGCAAACAACGCTTCGGTCTTGAACTAAGTAGATAGCTGTTCTTGATCATGTCCAAGAGTCCGAGATATCCTGACTAGCTCCATATATCAAGACAGAGTTTGATCAATTATTAAAATCTGTTTGACCATATGACCAATGGGCCAACAATCTCCCCCATTTTGATAATTGACAAACTATGAATGATATAACATCTTTTGAGTAAGATACCATAAAATTGTTCAACATTGTTCAAAATTGTTCAATCCCTGTATTATTCTCAAAAACAAAATGTTAGATCCTATTTCTCCCCCGTTGCCACTTAGCAAAATAATTGCAAAAGAGAAAGCTCCCCCGCAATCAATGCATAAGAAACAAACAGTGAAGAAATACAAGAAAATAATGTATCATGCAGTGAGAATATACAAGATATAACAGAGATTTATTTCACAGACAGTTTAACATATAGAAGCAGATAAAGATGCTATAAATAAATAAATAAACTGATGTGAAAGATAAACTATGCATCCCATAAAGATAAAATGATGTTCAAGAGACATCAAGAAATATCCAGTACAGGTCTGATAATAAAAAGCTAAAAAGACAGAAACTTGGAATGTCGGAGCATTTTCAAGTGTACAGTAGATAATAACTAAGTCTCAAAAAATCAGCTAATATATCATCATCACATCTCCTTATCATCCTCATCATTTCAAAAATTTAATTCAAAGATTAGTAATTTTAAATCTCAAAATAATATAATTAATATTATTTTACAAATTAATATTCTTTACTCAGCATCTGTCTCAGATTAGCTGTAGGAGTACTGTCCCAGCTAACGGAGGTTCACCGGGGAACTCTTAAGTACCGTTTCGCTTCGACCGTAGTCGTGGTGACAGACAGACTCTTTTTAGGCTTGTCTCGAAAATAGTTTTTGCGTATCGAATAAATAATTGATAAAACAAAATTAATTAATATTATTGATATCTAAAATTCCTAATTCTCGACGTAAATAGTTGAAACGATCTTCCGCTAAAGGTTTTGTGAAGATGTCAGCTAATTGATTCTCAGTGTCTATGTATACAAGGTCAATATCTCCATTCTGATGATGATCTCTAAGAAAATGATGTCGGATCTCGATATGCTTAGTACGAGAGTGACATACTGGATTCTTAGTCAAATTAATTGTGCTCGTATTGTCACAGAAAATGGGAATGTGTGTGAAAAATAAATCATAGTCTTCCAAGGTTTGTTTCATCCACAAAATCTGAGCACAATAACGTCCTGCGGCGATATACTCAGCCTCTGTTGTTGATAGGGCTACATAATTTTACTTTTTACTAAACCATGAGACTAAAGCCTTGCCTAAGAAATGACATGTGCCGCTGGTACTTTTTCTATCAACTTTGCATCCAGCAAAATCTGCGTCCGAGTAACCAATAAGGTCAAAGGACTTAGTTTTGGGATACCATAAGCCAACAGAAGAAGTGCCCTTAAGGTATCGAAAGATACGCTTAACTGCGCACAGATGTGATTCCTTTGGATTAGCTTGAAAATGTGCACACAGGCAAACACTAAACATAATATCTGGACGACTAGCAGTTAAATAAAGTAAACTATCGATCATACCTCGATACTTACGTGTGTCGACCGGCTTGCCTTGTTCATCAATATCAAGCTTTGTTGAAGTTGCCATCGGAGTGCCAATTGGTTTGACATTGTCCAGATCAAACTTCTTTAGCAAATCTTTTGTGTACTTGGCTTGATTTATGAATGTCTCATTGTTATTTTGTTTGATTTACAGTCCGAGAAAGAATTTCAGCTCTCCCATCATGCTCATCTTAAACTCATTCTGCATACACTTAGAGAATTTTTGACAAAGAGATTCATCAGTAGATCCAAATGTAATATCATCAACATAGACTTGTATTAAGAGAAGCTTGCCATTAAAAGACTTAATAAACAAAGTAGTGTCAACCTTGCCTTTTGAAAAACCGTTGTCAAGTAGGAAAGAGCTTAGACGATCATACCAAGCACGAGGGGCTTGTTTCAAACCGTATAAAGCTTTCTTCAACTTGAAAACATGATCAGAGTTTTTTAAAATCTGTGAAACCTGGAGGTTGTGCTACAAAAACTTCTTCTTTTATAAAACTATTTAAAAATGCACTCTTGACATCCATTTGAAATAATTTAAAATTATGAAAATATGCAAATGCACATAACATGCGAATGGATTCTAATATCGCAACTAGGACATAAGTCTCATCGTAGTCGATACCTTCTTTCTGATTGTATCCTTGAGCTACGAGTCGAGCCTTATTATGAGTCACTAAACCATTCTCGTTCAGTTTATTTCGGAATATCCAACGGATGCCAATGACCGGATGATCAATAGGCTTGGGAACAAGTTCCCAAACTTGATTCCGTTCAAATTGGTTTAATTCCTCTTGCATAGCATCTATCCAAAAATTATCACTACATGCTTCATCAATGGTTTTAGGTTCTAGCTGTGAAATGAATGCAACACTAGAAACAATATCTCTACTGGATGTACGAGTACCTACACCTTTGGTAATATCACCAATTACCAAATCCTTTGGATGATCAGTCGTAAATTTTAATCTTTTCGGCAGACTCCGAAGGTAGCTGCTTCCGGGTTCTTCTCTTGGAGAATCAGCTGGTGTTGAGCTTGGTACAGTTAGATCTTCGTCATTGTCATCGATAGTCATTTGATTCAATTCATCAAAGGTGACGTTGATTGATTCTTCGATGATCATAGTTCGTTTGTTGAAGACTCTGTATCCTTTGCTCTTGGCCGCATAACCTAAAAATATACCTTCATCGGCCTTTTCGTCAAACTTTCCCAAATTGTCTTTTGTATTAAGAATAAAGCACTTACAATCAAATATTCTAAAATATGAAACTGATAGAATTCTATCAAACCATAACTCAAATGGAGTCTTCTTCGATTTGGGTCGAATTAGAACTCTATTGAGAACAAAACAAGCTGTATTGACAGCTTCAGCCCAGAAATATTTGGGTAGACTAAACTGGTTTAACATTACTCTGGCCATTTCGGATAGAGTTCTGTTCTTACGTTCCACAACTATATTTTGTTGTGGAGTCCTAGGGCAGGAGAACTCGTGTACAAAACCGTGTGTGTCACAAAATTGCTCAAACTCTGCATTCTCGAATTTGCCACCATGATCGCTTCTAATACGAGTAATCATGTAACCTTTTTTATTCTATACTTTCTTGCAAAAGGTGACAAATTCGGATAATGCATCATTCTTGCGTGTCAATAAGTATACCCACGTGTATCTAGAGTAATCATCTACAATTACAAAAGCATATAGCTTACCTCCGAGGCTAGCAACTCTGCTAGGACCAAATAAGTCCATATGTAGCAATTGTAGAGGTCTAGTAGTACATACTGCAATTACTGACTTGAATATGGATCTGGTAGCTTTATTCTTTTCACATTGGCTGCATACCGAATCCTTCTTGAATGTTATGTCCGGTAAACCGCGTACTAGCTTATTTGTGGATAATCTTGAGATTGTGTCCATATTTGTGTGACTGGGTCTCATATGCCACAGATGACTCTCATCACTTTTAGCCATTAAGCATCTACCTGAAATGTTAGTTTCTTCCAATAAATAAAAAACATATATGTTGTCTTCCCTGATACCTTCAAAGATAGTACTACCAGTTGAGCTATCAACTATAGTACATTTGTCTTTGCCAAAGTTGATGCCATAACCAAGATCAGCTAGATGACTTATGCTGAGTAGATTATGTTTCAACTCGGTAACCAGACAGACATCCTTAATCACAGGATAGGGAGACTTACCAACATCACTGATACCAATGATATATCCTTTCAAGTTGTTACCGAAAGAGACATAACCTTCCTTCTTTTTCTTCGACAGTGTTACAAATAATGTAGTGTCACCGGTCATATGCCGTGAACAACCGCTGTCGAGAATCCATTTGCTTTTAGCATGTGAAAGGGGTTCCACCTACAAAACAGTTTGCAGATGAAACTTTTGGTACCCATTTCTTGTATGGTCCTGAAATGTTAGCTTTTGGTATCCATGCATAAATATTTAAATCAACAAGCTTTCTGATCCTACATACAGAAGATATATGACCAATGAGGCCACAATAATGACATTTAGCATGTTGAGTGTTGAAAGCTGAGTGGTGTGCATGGTTGGTAGGTTTAGGTTTTCTAGTATAGAAGAAAGCATACCTATAATCCTGTTTGGGCTTAACCTTTTGGGGTAAAGGTTTGATATGGTTAGGTCTGACAGTGTTTAGTTTGGGAATGTTTCGATTATTCGGTAAGTGACACGTGTTAGGGTAGGAAGCAGCAGTCTCAGGCTGTTTTCCTAACCTAATTTCCAATCTTTTGGAAGTGTCATACAACTTAGTATAGTCAGAAGTGAATGCTTCTATTCTGACTTGTGCACATTGAAGACTTTTCTTCTCTTTAGAAAGTTCTTCTTTCAGTTGGTCAATAACCTTGTCTTTCTCTTCAGATGACTTGATAGTCTCGTGTAATAAGAGCTTGACAGATGAAAGCTCACCAGACTCACTAACATTATTTCTAACCTCAGCTAGTTGGTCGGTAAGTCTTCCTATTTCACCTTTGTACTCTTTAAGTACCTTCTTAGAGGTCTGATATTTGCTATATAGTTTCCTGTAATCACTTATCAGTTCACTGAAGGCATCTCCTAATTGCTCAAAGGTGAAGTCATCATATGTATCAACTACAGGTTCAGAGAGTACCTGATCGGATGCCATCAAGCATACATTTGCAGCGTCTTCTGATTGTTCATCTTCTGAGTCGCTGGCTTCACTTTCATGCCATATACTGGTATTGGCATACTTCCGTGATGTTGATCTCTTCAGGTTCCCTTTTTTATACATGTTGCTCTTCTTGCATGATGATGAGTTTGTAGGACAATCCTTCTTCATATGTCCCTTCTTCTTGCAGCCATAGCAGACAGCATCATCTTGATACCAGTTGTTGCTGCTATTATTTTCTTTGGCTTTCTTCTCATATCTCATGAATCTTTTGAATTTCCTTGCTAGGAGTGTCTGATCTTCAGCATTAGATTCACTGCTGTCTGAATCACCTTCAGCAGCTTTTCTGTGCTGAGCCTTGAAGGCGATCGTCTTCTTCTTTCGTGCAGGCTCTTCAAAATCTTGCAGATCCAGTTCATGAGTGAGTAGCTTACCCATGAGTACTTCGAGGGACATAGTTGTGAGGTCGTTTCCTTCAATGATTGCAGTAGCCTTTGGAATCCAGTTCTTGGTAAGTGCTCGCAGGAGTTTGCGAATCTTTTTATGGTTACTGTAATCTTTGCCTAGGGAGGACAAAGGATTTACAATATCCAAGAATCTTTCAAACATCTGAGTAACTGTTTCGTTGGGCTTCATCTTGAACACCTCATACTCTTGAGTAAGTCTGCTGACCTTTGATTCTTTGACTTGAGTCGTGCCTTCATGTGTGACTTCAAGAAGCTTCCACACTTCATTAGCAGTTGTGCAGATAGACACCCTGTTAAATTCAGTTCTGTCTAAAGCACAAAATAAAGCGTTAATAGCACGTGCGTCAAGACTGGCCTTTTTCTTTTCTTCCTCTATATATCTGTTATGGGGTTTTTCAACTAAAACTCCATCAACATTTATACGAGGTGGCTTTTGATAGCCATCAATAACAATAGACCATAAATCAAAGTCAAGTGATTTCAAGAAGAAACTCATCCGTGTTTTCCAATAGATATAATTCGTACCATCAAACAGTGGAGGTCTGTTTGTGGCCTGGCCTTCACTTGTGAATTTCACAGTTGCCATGTGTTGTGCTGTGATCTATATAACAATTAGTTAAATGAATAAATAATTACAATGTTACCTTGCTTTTACCTGTAACATCCGCTCTGATACCAATTGTAGGAACAAAATCGTAAAGCAGAATACTCTAGAGGGGGGTGAATAGAGTTGGCAGCGGAATAATGCTAATTAAAAAATGTTAGCTGCAAGATCACAGAATAATAATCACAACTAAATAGTGTAAAGGCAGAGATAAGAAAGCAAACGCAAAGACATCGATGTATACTGGTTTTCCTCTGTTGAGGACTAGTCCAGTCGGTAGAACTCTTGCTACCAGTTGAATCCACTATTGGCAAAACTGCAAGTTTTCTTACGAAGTCCTTGCAACTTCTACAACGCGAGCTTTGATACGAAGAACTCGTCCAACTTCAATTGTGAAGAGGTATTCTTCTATCAAGCCTTCTGATTACAATCACTCTGAAACTTCTAGACCGCACCGCACTGGCAAATCGACTAGAGGATTGTAACTGGCTTGGGATCTGAAAATTAAAGCTCTAGAAAAAAACTCTTTGGAAGACAGTAGGCTTTGAATAGAGAGAAGATTGAAAGTGAATGAGTGAGTTAAAATGATCGAAATCCTTCTCTATTTATAGGAGTTCCAAAGACAGAATTCTGGCAGAATTCGGGCAGAACTCGATGAGAAAATCTCGGTCAAATCCGCAACTGCAGGAGGACCAAGTTCTAAGGAATTCAAAAATAAAATGGCCACTAACCGAACTCTGGCCGAACTCTGGCCGAGTTCTGTCAGGGTTAGGTTAGAGTTTTTAAAATTAGTTTTTGGGAAATTTTGAAAACCTTTTTGGAGCTTTTGTAAATACGAATGTTTTTCAAAACTAAGAACATTTTAAAAAACATTTTGAAATCATTTTGGAATAGCCTATTTGCCAGTACGACTCGGTGTACACAGTATTTCTAGACTCAATAAAGTAAAGATTATATTGCTCAAAGAAATGCAGACTCGAACAGGCAAACAACGCTTCGGTCTTGAACTGAGTAGATAGCTGTTCTTGATCATGTCCAAGAGTCTGAGATATCCTGACTAGCTCCATATAACAAGACAGAGTTTGATCAATTATTAAAATCAGTTTGACCATATGACCAATAGGCCAACACTACGCCACTGTGAATTGGCTTGTAAAGCCGAGGCATTACCCCTACCTGAGAACCTCATGGTGGAGTCACCCTACTGTAGCATGGAGTTACACTCCTTGTAGTTCTACTCTACCATGCTTCCTGTAAAGCACACCAGGCATTCATTCTGCCTAAGAACTCATTAAGGCGTTTAAGCCATCATTATCACAAGATCTATTATCCGTAGAAAATATATAGTAGACAATAGTGGTTGTAGATCCGTGCCACAAAGGACATGTATCAACTGTTTCTGATATTTTCCCAGTTAGTGGTCCTTCCTTGAACCAAAAGCTAGATGTCTAGTAGATTTTTCTTTGAACTAATAGCATAAAATTTTATGGTAGGATTGCAATAACATAATATCATAATGTCTTCAAGCCCATTTTACAAGCTGTGTCATCGACCAGCTAATGCTTGAGGCCCTTGGTGAATGGATCCGCCAGGTTTTCCTGACTTTGAACATCAATCATTGCAATGACACGTCTCTTGATGAGATCGTATTGCCCTGTGCTTTAACCGTACAGTTCTTTTCTTTCCGTTGAAGAGATCATTTGATGACACCGCCACAGTCGTCTGGTTGTTGCAGTATATCGAAATTATCAGTATTTATGCCCCAACCATTGGAAGATCATACATGAGCTCCCGAAGCCATTATGCTTTCTCTGCTGCGATATCAAGTACAAAGAACTCAGATTCCATGGAGGAACGAGAGAGCATAGTCTACTTCTTCGACTTCCACGATATAGCAGCTCCATCCATTGTAAAAATGAATCCACCTGTGGACAACTCGCTCTTTAACTCTGAGCACCAGGTGGCATCACTGAAGCCTTCTACTACCGGCGGATCTCCGCTGTAGTGTATTGCATATGCCTGAGTCTTCTTGAGATATCTCATTACCCATTTTACAGCTTTCCAGTACTCAATGTCTGGGTTGCTCATAAAACGACTCAGCATTCCCACGATGAAAGCTATATTAGGTCTTATGGCAGTAGTAACATACATCAAACTCCTGATGACGCTTGCATACTCCAGCTGCCTGACACTTTCCCTCTAGTTAGACTTCAGCTTCAGATCACACCTGTAAGGCGTATCGATCACTGGAAGATCATGATACCTGTAACATGTGATCATCTTCTCGATATAATGATACTGTAACAACGCCAGTCCAGTGTCTGTCTGGACGATCTTGATCCCTAAGATCACATCATCTTCTCCCAAGTCCTTCATATTGAACTTAGTCGAGATGAACTTCTTTATCTCCGTAACACAGCCCATATCCGTACCTAGGATCAGCATGTCATTCACGTACAGACAAACGATTACACCTCTTCTATCGACGAACTTTGTGTAAACACACTTGTCCGTCTCGCTGACCTTGTAGCCATTTGATCTTATAACTTTGTCAAACTTCTCACTAACTTGCAGAATTTGTCTTCAAGACCCTTGACGATAAATCCCTCTGGCTGTTGCATGTAAATCTCTTCGGTCAACTAGCTATTTAGGAAAGCCATTTTTACATCCATCTGATATATCACCAATTTATGTATTGCTGCTAGAGCAATCAACATTTTGATGGTTGCCATCCGGGCTACTGGAGCATACGTATCAAAGTAGTCGATCTCCTGCTTCTGAGAAATCTCTTGGCTACTAGCCTAGCCTTGAACTTGTCAATAGTTCCATCTACTTTCATCTTCTTCTTGAAGATCTATTTGCATCCGATAGGTTTTGCTCCTTCAGGAAGATCAACCAATACCCAAGTGTTATTTAAGGTGATTGAATCAATTTTATTATCTATCGCCTCCTTCCAGAAAACAGCGTCTCTGGTCTTCATCGCCTCATCATAGGTAAGCAGATCTGCTTCCACATGATAGGTGACAAAGTTGTTTTCGAAGTCCTTTGGCCTCCTCACTCGTTTAGCTGACGGCTCAGTGAGCTCTGGTTCAATAGTTGTTTCGAAAACTTTTTCTTGGACTACGTTCTCATTGGAAACTCCAATTTTCTACGCACCCTCATTGTTCTCCGGATTATCTGCAAGAACAATGTTCTTGTGCCTTACAAACTTATCTTCAAAATATTCTGCATCGCAAGATTCAATGATATGATTTGATTCAATATCAAGAAATCTGCGAGCATCACTCTTCTCGGCATAACCCAAGAAGATCGTCTTCGTAGTCCTTGTCCCGACCTTCTGAATCTTCAGATCTGGGAGCTTCACATAGGCCAGACACCCCCACACTCGAATGACATTCAAGTTAGGTCTGACTTTGAACCAAAGTTCATGAGGAGTGACGTCTGAAGTTGCATGCGTCACTCTATTCAGAATAAAAGTAGTCGTCAATGCAGCTTCTCTCCAGTAGTATTTTGGAAGACCCGCAGTCAACAACATTGAGTTTATCATTTCTGTCAACGTTTTGTTTGTCATTTCTGCTACTCCGTTAGATTGAGGAGAGTACGGAGCATTAGTCTTGTTGATAATTCCATGTTCTTTGCAGAACGATACAAATTCATAAGACCGATACTCTCTACCTCGTTCACTTCTTATTCTCTTGAGTTGTTGTCCAGTTTGTTGTTCAGCCTCGGCCCTGAACTCTTTGAACTTCTCGAATGCTTCGTCTTTAGCCTTCAGCAAGTAAACGAACGCGTACTTTGAAAAGTCGTCAATGAAGGTTATAAAATACTTTATCCCGACTTTTGTAGAGAATTGCTTGAAGTCACAAATATCGGAGTGTACCAACTCCAGAAGATCTGTGCTTTGATTAACCCGAGGAAAGAATTTTCTTGTGATCTTTGTCTGAGTACAAACTTCACATTTCTCTACCTTACCCCCACATTTGGAGATAAGTCCTAAACTAGACATTTTGTTTATTCTTTTCCAATGAACATGTTCTAGTCTATTATTCCACAACTCAAGAATATAAGAAGAATGAGCAATTGTATTAATAACATTAGACTGATTTACAAGCTGAACTTTAAACATTCTTTCGGTATAAAATGCTTTTCTGAAGTATGTTCCATTTATGGACATCACTATCTGGCCAGCATTGATATCCATTCTTAGGCCTGCGTTACAGAGTAGGCCTCCAGAGATCAGGTTCTTTGCGATAGCAGATACATGCTTCACACCTTGAAGCGTCAGAGACTTTCCTGAAGTTAGCTTCAACACCACCGTCCCAACCCCTTGCACTTTAGCTTGTGCCTGGTTCGCCACCATAACAACTTCAGAAGTTGATATGTATGTGGTTAACCATTTCTTGCTTGAGCAGCCATGGCAGGTGGCACCAGTGTCTACCCACCAGTCAGAGTCAGCCCTCACCGCATTGACCTGAGCAATTATTGCAATAACGTCAGTGATTATTGAAACCTTACTAGGCTCACCTTGCTCTGATTGCTTGGCCTCTGATTGCTTGGACTTGGCTCTGCATTCACTCTTGAAGTGGCCCTTCTTACCACATTTGAAGCAAGCCAAATAGGACTTTGGCTTCTGTTGTTTAAAAGAAGTCCCTTCACTTTCAAATTATTGAGGTCCTTTTTTTTGTTGTGGAAAGCCGCCTACTTTCCTCTGAATTCCATGGTATGGACTAAATTGGCGTTAGCCATATGTTTGGACAAAGCGTCCACTTCAGTTGAGCTCTCATCTGGTCCTTAACATAGATTTCTTGTAGAAGATCTTCGAAACTAATCTTCAATTTCTTTCTATGCATGTTTTCATAGAACTTGCTCCAACCAGCAGGGAGCTTGGAGACGATCCCTCCAACAACAAACTTGTCAATGAGGGACATCGTCTCATCTTCCAACTTCTGTCGTAACTTCAGGAACTCCTTCACCAGCGGCAGCATAGTCTTCTCGTCTTCAAAGAGCCATTTATGATATTTTTTCAACAATAAATATCTTGCTCCTGTTCTTGTCTTCTTCGTATAGTTTTTCTAGAGACTCCCATATCTCTCTGGCAATAGTCTTTTTAGAATATGATTCTGCCAGGGAGTCTTCCATGATATTTAGAATGAGAAGCCTACAGAGGCTATTCTCTTTTTTTATTTGGTCTGATTTTTAGTAGCAGTAGTAATTGCGACTGCAGACCCAGTTTCTGGAACAATCGATTCTTCCTCGGTTAGCACGTGGTCAACTTCAGAAAGTTGAAGACTGAGGCTAATCTTCCTCTTCCAGACTTGATAGTGCTTTCCATCAGATTGCTCTAACTTGTTGAAGTTAGGATTGATGAGTGAAGCACGAAAGTTTTCCATCTTGTGAATTCAAGCTTTGAGATTGTTAGTCCCGGGGCATAATTTTTCGATAGAAAATTAAAATTATGCAACCCTTCGAAGAAGGTGCACGTCAGAGATCCTGGAGGATTCTGAGAATCGAACACTAATGTGTCACTTCGAAGAAGGTACAATAGAATTTCGTAGTGGTAGCGATGAATAAGTCTACTAATGTTTTCTGATTAGATCAGAAACGTTCTCGTTTAGAACGAGATAAAAGTGGATGAACAGAAATGGATAGAATGGCCTACTAGGGTGAATGATCACTGACGCTCAAAGCTTGATTCACCCCACACAAACAGCTTCTAGGAACTAGCAAGTTCAATGGAGAACTTCGAAACACTTCGCTCTTCTGACTCCTCGGATGGCGCGGACTTTGGCACTAAATGGCGCTGGTGCACTGATTCTCTCCACTCTTTAACTATCTGAAATTCGTAAGGTATTATTCTGAATAGCACTTCATCACTGAGAGAGAGAAGAGAAGCTTATATAGGCCCGTATTATAACTGTCCAGTTAGCAAAATGTTAGGGACATAGGAAAAAATTGCTCCGAACGTTCTGTAACCGCTCAAATCGTGCACGGACATGATTTGAGCCAATTGTGCACCTGCACAAATCGTGCAACCTGTGCCCGCATGTACTTGCATAACACGCGTACCGTATGCACCGTACGCAAACCATGCGCCAACTGCAGCGCCAACTGGCCGTGCCATCTGGCCACACGATCAAGCCACTTCAACTGGCGTGCCATCTGGTCGCACGATCGGGTAGCGCGTACAGACGCACAAACGGCGGTACAAGAGGCTCGCACAATGAGCACAACTTAAGCGCACTATGCGCCTAGCGACGATGCTAATGTGCTAAGTGCAAAGTGCACCAAAAAATGCCACATTACGCCTCATGAGCCCATGAGTCCGAGTCGCTAAGCCCGTACGGGGCTTAGCTCTAATGGAAATTAATTCCAAGAGCAAAAATCATTAATGCTTTACCATGGAGTCTTAACCTTACCTCCTAGTAAAATCACCCGCATGGTTCCCTCCTTAGGTTCACCACCCATGTGCATATCTTAACAACACGCCAAGTATATATTGAGATACACTTCATGGTGCTTTTTCAAAGCGGGACTAAATAGTACTAGGCATGTATTGAGAGCAAGCTCTCTCTACATGTCAAGGGAAAAGCTCCAACATGATATGTTCAGACGTAATAAAAATCTAACAATAGGACATACAAACACTTATGAAGTGTTAATACAAAAAGTGGGTAGTGGGTAGTTGGAAATGGATGAAGTATTAATAGAAGAGGGTCCTTTGATGATGGAAACCAAGAACGTTCATAAAGAATGCCAAGATAAAATGCAAGTCGGGGTTCGGATTTACAGGGCGTCGACAGCCTGCAATCCAACCCCTAAGGTAGGCCATCTGAACATGTTGTTTTACTATTGGTTCATGACGTCTTGATTAGTACCGTCATGAATGATCATGGGTTGCACATAGAGGAGGAAGAACCTTGGGTCGATGAAGGAGAAGGGGGATGGGTGCATTCGATAGTGCACCCCATGTGTCCATACAGAGCCAGGCAGGGGAGGAGAATGGTGGTTGCTTATTGCCAGTACGGGTTAGCGAGAAGGAGCCCCATTCAAAGGCAAGCCATGAGCCTGGTGCCACAAACATAGGGGTGGCGCCCATACTTCATGACATCTCCAATAATGGTAATGTTGGGCTAGTGCAGATTAATCCATCATAGGAAGAGAAGATACGGCTGAAAAGCAAATACATAGGTTCTATTTAGGAAGGAGGCATCATGAAAGCTGCCACGAGCCAACCTCTAGTATTAGGATAAATAAGGGTGCTCATCCTTGTAGAGTATAAGGATGTGAGTTGATTGTGTAAGTGGGGTTACCTCTACCATGGGTATCCCTAACATTGTGATTGAGTTGTAGTTGAATTCCTATGAGACTGGGTTGGCCGTTTGGGCCGATGTATGATACAAAGAGGAACGAACAACAATGGTAGAGAGGTTGCGATGGAGCAAGTGGTATGTAAGCAGGGTTACCTCTACCGTGGGTATCCCTAACATTATGATTCATGAGTTGTAGTTGGATTCCTACGAGACTGGGTTGGCTGGCTGGGCCAATGTGTACGGGCAACAATGTTAGCGACGTTGCGATAGATCAAGTGATGTGTGTGAGTATGAGGGTTGTACAAGTCCCACGCATATACCAATGATCAGTTGTTGCCTTTTCAAGGAGTTTCAAGCCTCACTTGAAATAAAGACGAAAAAGAAATTAAAGTGTTCTCTCTCATAATGGACATAAGTTCCTTTGATGATTATTGTAGAGAACAAGAAAAATGACACCAGAAGTCTCCCGCAAAGATGCCTTAGCTAAATGACATAGTAGACATCATTAACATGGCGCTAGTATAGAGAGTGCGATGTTTTCTATATGAAGCAAAATTGTTGGAAGCTACTGAGACTTTGAATATTGTTGCCTATGTTTTTATTATCTCCTAGTGCTCATATTATGGTGATGTGCCTGACAAATATAGAACTACAAGGAGCCGACATACAGTCACTTGTGTATGTTTGGGTGTAGGGCCTTCGTGAGGTAATAGGCTAACAAGTATGTGTTATTGGCGATCCCCAATGATTCACAGAGGCGATGGAAGAATAATATAGGCAGGCATGGATATAAGTCATGCATGAGGAGATGAGTTCTTTGCATGTAGATCACACTTACGAGCTAGTAGTGTTTCCAAATAACTAGAAGGCCTTGAAGAATCAGTGCGTGTTCAGAGTGAAGCAAGTTATAAAGGGCTATAGTCAGCAAAGGGCATAGATTTTGATGAGATTTTTTTCTGATTCGAAATGTGCTAGTTTGGCGGCTAGTTTTGAGTTGTAGGTCGAACATATGGATGTTAAGACAATATTCTTTCATGGTGATTTGCAAAAAGAGTTGTACATGGAGAAGCCTGAGGGTTTCGGTGAGAAGTGCAAGTCACACTTGGTTTGCTGTTAAAAAAAACTCTATGGGTTGAAGCAAGCTCCACGATAATGGTACAAGAAGTTTGAGTCATTTATTGGATAGGATAATTATGTACGGACGACATCAGATCACTATGTATTAATGAAGTATTTCATCAATGTTGGTTTTATCATATATCGTTGCTCTATATGGATGATATATTGTTGGTGGAACAAAATGTCACCATGATAGCATATTTAAAGTGTTAACTAGGCGCAACCTTCTCTATGAATAATTTTTGCAAACAGAAGATCGTTCTTGGGATGGATATCAACTGAGAGAGATGGTCCAAGTTTCTTTGGTTATCCTAAGAGAAGTACATTCATTAGGGTAGTTCAGTATTTTGGGATGGACGAGTCGAAGAAATTATGCACCCAACTTACAACTTACTACATGCTTACTATTGAGCAGTGTCCATGGACTAAGAAGGAAAAAGAAGATATGTAGCGAGTTTCTTGTACTTCAGTTGTGGGGAGTCTCATATGCTATGGTATGTACAATGTAGGATATTTCTCATACAGCTAGATCGGTTAACAGGTATTTTTTCAATCTAGGTAGGATGCATTGGAGTGCAGTCAAAGGTTTCTACATTCTCTCCAAGGTACTTCCAGTTGGAGACTTTATTTGGGAGTAACAAGCTAAAGCTGGTTGGATATGTTGACGCTGAAATGGCTAGGGATGTACCTAAATATCAACTTCGAACTACATGATGATGTTTGTAGGAGGAACAAGTATCGTGGAAGTTGCGGTTGCAAAAGTGTGTTGTTTTGTCTACGACAGAGGAAAATTTATTACGGTGACAGAGACTTGCAATGAGTTATTATGGATGAAGAAGTTTTTGTAGGATTTTGGTCTCAAATGCATGAACGACATCTGTTGCTTTATGATAACCAGAGAATAATTCACCTTGAGAAGAACCATACTTTTTATAGCAAGTCCAAGCATAGTACAACTCAATATCATTGGATATGAGATGTGCTACAGGCGAAGGATGCTGAGCTTGAGAAGGTACGTACTAAAGATAATGGAGCAGATATGGTCATGAAGCTTTTGCTAAGAGAAAATTTTGAGTTCTATAGGAGGGTCTTTGGAATGTCGAGCTCCTCCGCCTAGTTGAAAAATAGGAGATTGTGGGTATTGGGTAGGGTTCTCATCCTATATAGAGAAGACCCTGGAGTACGACGAGTGCCATCATGCCGGAAAACTCGAAAATTCGAAGGTAGCGAAGAGAGCTCGTTTGGAGCTGGTTTTGAAGAGTATCAAAATAGTATCATATGGGATGACATACCAACGACGTACCGCCAATATACTTATGTGAAATTTGTCTAAAACATTTCTGGATGATTTTAGTGCTTACAAGCATGCCGCCGACATACAGTTGCGATATCGGTAGTATGTCGTCGGGTGTGGACTGAGCCGATTTTAAACATCTAATTAGACCAGTTGGTTCATTTTGGACGGTCAGGATATGATTGCCCAATGATTAGGGTAACTTAAACAGGGATCTTCTAACCCTTAATTAGAACAATTATTCACGAGAGAGAATTCTCGTAGTTTCTACTTTCAAGGAGAAGGATTCAAGGAGAGTTATAGGGTTGGATCTGTAGGGGTTCGTTCAAAGGGATCTGCACTGGCTCGTCTTCGTATTCTTCTCTCTGGTAAACCTATTTCTCATCAATGTAATCAATTCCTTAAATTGCATAGTTATAGTGATCCATGTTTGATCAATAGGAGAAGTTAGAAGGGAGTAGGGTTCTTTTTTTATTCATTAGTGAGGTTTTTTCGATCTGAACTCCCATAGTCCCATAGTTTTTCCCATCAGAATTTTTAAGTAAATATGGTTTGTGTTAGCATTGTACTCTTTTCGTCGGTAGTGCTATTCTTGTGCATTTCACTTCGATCCTTGCAAAAAAAATTTCAATTTGGAAATGATATATATTCCTCTGGTTCTGTTTATGTTCCCAACATGAATAAAGAAACATGAAAAAATAGGTATACGAACATCGGTGTAGAACTTTGCCTACTCAAAATGATCAATAAATGTAATGTGCTGACATGAAATGAGCCTTCTCTTCTATAACATGCTGATTGATCTTCTTTCCCGTTCCTTTGCCAGCTACAGAACCATTTCATGGCTACGCTAAAAGCCCGAGTAGGAACTAACCTCACAGCGAACAGAGGATCAGCCCCTCCTCCTCCTCCTCCTCAGAGGACCAATTCCTTCAATGGCCGACAATTATCAGCTCCTCCTCCTCCTCAGAGGACCAGTTCCTTCAACCTGCGACGATCGTCAGCTCCTCCTTCTCCTCGGAGGTCGATCAGCTCCTTCAATGGGCGACAATTATCAGCTCCTTCTTCTCCTGTGAGGACCAGCTCCTTCAATGCGCGACGATCGTCAGCTCCTCCTTCTCCTAAGAGGAGGACCACCTCCTTCAATGCGCGACGATCATCAGCTCCTCCTTCTCCTACCAGCTCCTTCAACGGGCGACGATCGCCAAGGCCAAGCACGCCCGAGAACCCACTGCCACCAGTTGGCGCGGATAAACCTACACACAACTACCTCAAACCTAGACCAGCCACCCCCGTCAATGCTCCGAAATCCGCCAAGACTCTCCAGCCTACCTCGACCGCTTCTACCAAGCGCCTCCCTATAAGGAAACCTGCCACGGAGAAGCCTCCATCGCCATCTCCCGGGCCTAGTAGAACTCTGTCCTCGTCGAACCTCCTCAAAGAGGGATCGGTCAGGCTGCCACATGCGGCTCCGAGACGGCTCACTTCTCTCAAGTCCAGTCTAGAGAAAGTGCCGAAGGTCCCTAGCGGTGCAAAAACAGGCCAACTTGCCAGGACAAGGAGCCTCGGTTCGGCACGAGAAGCTTCTGCTGCTGCCGGTGCTGCTGCCACTTCCGTTCCTCGCATCATTGGCAGTTCTATCCCGGTTCTGAAGTTCTCTGGTGGTAAAAAGACAGGCCAACTTTCCAGGACAATGAGCCTCGGATTCAATGAAGAATTTGTAATTGGGAAGGAGACGCAACAAGAACAGAATGAAGACGCGGAGCACTCGAGCGATATAGCTGCACCGAACCTGGATGAAGAGAATGACGCTGTCAATAGCGCGCTGATACTAGATCGTCACACGGAACCTCCGGAATTGAACTGTGGTGCTGAAGAAGCTATTGATGGCTCGATGCAGCTGCAAGAAGAAGAGCAGGCAGAGGAAGACGGCAAGATGGATGAGGCAGAAGACATGTTAGACTCGAAGTCGACTGAAGGAGCAGAGAGCAAAGAGGCCAAGCCCCCGAAGTTTGTTCGGTCAAGGAGCGCAGTGGCGACGAAGAAGGAGACGCTAAGCCACAACGACGTGATCGAAGAGGCGAAGAGCAAGTTGTTGGAGAAGAGAAAGAACAGGGTGTTGGCTCTGGTTGGAGCGTTCGAGACCGTAATGGCATTGCAGGAGCCGGACGGCCAGCCAGGCCGAGGTTGAGGAGGAGGAGTCGACCGAGTGGATCACATTGGAGCTAATTTGTTCAATTATTTGCAGCATCGATGGGATAATGTTCCCGAATACTTACTGTCAGTATGTCGAATGTTCCTAATAACTTAATAAGTGTGAAAGAAAGTAAAGAGAAGTTGATTCACGGGGCACATCTCTGTCTCATTTATCCTGTCTCAATTCTGTCCCTCTTTCTAGGCAAATGTTAAGGGCCACCCCCTTTTTACTAAAGGCCACCAACTTAAAAAATTTTTAAAAAATACAAGTTTGCCATTTTAAAAACACTAAGGGCCACCAAGTCATGGCATTGTCTTCTTCTTCCATTCTCTTATTCTTCTTTTCTCAATCCCCAAACCACTTTTCTCAATCTCCACCTCCATTGTTACCCACCCCCTTCATTGTTGTCCCCACCTCCACCATTGGTGTCCCCACCTCCAGTGACATTAGTCCTTCTCGATTTTTTTCAAAAAATTCAATTTACAGTGACTGCAGGGACACCCTGCAGTCCTATTTGAAGAGAGGACTGCAGGCAAGTCCTGCAGTCCTCAAGTGACAGAAGCTTCTTTTCTCTAATTTTTTCCAAAAAACCCAACCTACAGTGACTGCAGGGACACCCTACAGTCCTATCTGAAGAGAGGACTGCAGGCAAGTCCTGCAGTCCTCAAGCGACAGAACGGGGAAGGGGGCGCTGTCGGGTGGAGGAGGGGGAGAACGATCGGGAAGGGGGGGGGGGGGGGGGGGGGGGGGGGGGGGGCTATCGCAGGGGAGGGGGGTGGGGAACAAGGGGGAGGGTTTTGGGTTTTCTTGTTTTCTATTTTATTTTTGTTTTTGGTTTTATCCTCTTGGTGGTCCTTAGTAAACTTGTGAACTTTAGGTTGCCCTTAGTAAAAAAAAAAAATAGAAAGCATGGTTGCCCTTAGTAAAAAGGGGGTGGCCTTTAACATTTGTCTCTTTCTATTACATGTGGATCATGGGAGTAGATAAGTGGATGGTGGTCCACATGTAATAAGGAGGGGACATAATTAGGACAAAATAAATGGGACAGCAGATCTGCTCCCGTTGATTCATGGTTTTTTTAAGACAAATTATAAGACACGTCATTTCTTGCTCAGGGCTAGTCCAGAATTGGAACTAGTCCAGCTTAGAGGAAAAATTACTCAGAACAGTCCATCCTTTTACTTAGGGCTACCCCCAACCCAAACCCCTCTCCTTCCCCCATCTCCAGCGCTCTTCTCCGTCTCCCCCGACCCCTCCGCCGTCGCTGCCATCTCTGACTCGTCCCGGCGCTGCTACTCCCTCCGCCGCAGGAGCCATCTCCATCTCCCCCAACCCCTCCGCCGCCGCCATCTCCGTCTCTCCCAATCCCTTATCCAGAAGCTCTGCGTCAAGAGGATGACCGTCTCCGACTCCGACCTTGACCTCGTCGTCCGCTGCTGCCCGGGCTTCAGGGAGCTCTTCCTCATCTGCTGCGATAGCTTCACCAGCACGGGACTTACCGTCGTCGCAGTGAACTGCGGATTAGTCGTTTCGTTCTCCCCCAACCCCTCCGCCGCCGCCACCAACCCCTCCATATGTTCGCTCCTCACAAACAAGGGCCAACCCCTAATGCTCCTTCTCCACAACATCCATCTTCTCCATCTACAGCAAGTCCACTTTAGGATTGCCAAAATTTTGGCAGTCCTAGCAGCATTCAGGACTGCCAAAAAAATTGGCAGTCCTAAACTGGAATATTATCGTACATCCATACAGAATCAATTATATTATGGATTAAAACTTGTGAAGCTAAAGAGAGAGCAACTTGGCTGGCATTTCTCGAAACATATAAGAAATAAATGTTTGATTCCTGGCTGATTACAGCCAGTGTTGTAAGAACCGGACTGGATCGGCGGTTGGACCTGGTCCAACCGGTTTATGTCAAATAATCGGTCTGATCTGACTAAAATCAAGTGTTTTAAAGAACTGTCATTTTTTTTCATAACTGGGGTTCAACCGATGAACCGGCCGAACCGATTCACAATTGAATTGATCAATTTTTTTAAAAATCAAAATAAATTATCATGTGAATTTTGAACCTTTTGATTCTTTATTTGATTTTGATAGATCCTTATACTCACCTTCAATAATAACTCGACTAATGCACTTCCTCCTATATAGATAGATCGAGAGCAAGATAAATGCCTAGACCATCAGCCTCTAGTGGTGATCCTTGTCACGTCCCGATTCGTAGAGTCATTTATTCACATATTTATATCTTGGAATCGATCGTCCTCGCTTGGGCATGATGCCGTACAAGTCTGGTATTGCACTTATACAAGGCAATGATGGTTACATAATTGATTATCTTCAAATAGGAACACATCGCAGCGGCAGAAGCAGACAAATTAAAGTTAACGAGGACATTCTTTCTTATCGAATGGGAACACATTATTTGATTTGTAATAGCGGAAATGAGAAGACAACTTGCAGTCACAGAGAGGTATATAAAAGTATTCTCTTTATTAATAATTGAAGAAGAGTACAAGACTCGTATTGAAATACAATGCTTACAACACATCTCGCTTTACATTGATAGCTAACTAAACAAATGCTAGAAGACTTACATTTGATACTTAGGTACATTGGATTACAACTCAATATACCGACTTGGCTTATAACTCACTGGTACAACTGATTACAATGTTCCATACATTATGTCCTTTATAAACAGAAGACATCATCTTATACAAGGACCAACAAATCTTCAATGTCGCGGGACCAATCAAGCCAATTCTCGTGTACAGAACTTCCCAAGCACGAACACATGTCCACAAACGTGGGTCAATACATCATCTATGTACTGGCGAGCAGAATCCAACCCACTCGTCTAAACCGACACTAACTGGTCAATTTTAGCAAGCATTCATTAGAGTGATCTTTCTAGTTGGGACCTAGCATCAGTTTACAGTTCATGGACAATATTCATAGTGAAGCATGTAAATATATTCTTAGTAGCGTTCATGTGAAGGCATCATTATAGCATACTTGGTATTATCATGAAAAGGCATCATCGAGGCATCATTAGTACTAACATCTTGAACATGTTACGACAATTCTCATAGAAAACGTCACTTAGCATGTAAGTTATGTGTAAGCAGTTTCATAGCAAGACAAAATATTGGCATACTGAATTTAACAGGTTAAGCAGGCAAGTTGAACCAACATATATATTGAATAATATCATATTTAAGTGATTTCTTACCGATGTCCGACTCCTCGTACCTGCATCAAATACAGGTTAGCAGATATACTTACTCTGCCTGCACAAAATATTCATTAGCGTGCATCCTGACTACATGGTCACTGGCGTTGTTTAACCATACGAACGTTGCCATATAGGTTTTCATCGGTAATATGATTACTCCAGAGAAGGTAGCCAGCCCCAAAAGATGCCTCGCAAAATCCGTGGTACCAAAGCACGCCATTATTTTCTCCTAGGCCGGATCGGTCCCCCTAACGTCCTGGGGTACCGTCCGAGAAAACATATCACCAAACCTTATGCATAAGTTGTCCATGACCATGCGAATGTGTGTACGACTCGATCGTGAATGTAAACGCATGGTAAAAATAATAAAAGAAATAAAGACAACAGTGCATCATCATTCATCTCTTTCAATTCATGTTCAATGACTTATTCATTCTCAACATTACCATCATTTTACTTGGTGATCTCAACGATCCCAAGCCTCATCAATTCTCATTGTTTCCAATCATTCATTTCTTGTTCCATCAACTCAGATACATTGAAGCATTCCCACATTATTCATTCTTCAACGGACATGTAGCATTTCGTTTCATGGGGACAATATCATTTCATCTCATTGCTTATAAAAAAACATGCAACATTTTATTTCTACGCAACAGTTACACAGAGTGTACATGATTCCGCGTTTCATTCAGTTCATTGGATTGATAGCATAGTCAGTTCATTTCTCATGTGACATTCACAAAGCATCTCATTAAGTTAAGTGATTCATTTGTTTTAGCAGATAAGCATAAGGGACATTATCGATTCATTTCATGGCATCAATTCACATTAGCAATTCAGTGTTCATGTGTTGTTCATTTCAATACTAGGCAACATAAGCATCTCTATTATTCAGCAACTAAAACATGGAATATTTAGGGACAATTCATAACATCATATTACTCCATTTTATTAAACATGCGGAGTAAGGAGGAGGGAGGACAGTTCCACTCACTTTGTATAAAGGGTCTTCCTGTTCTGATTGCACGTAATCCCACTACGCGTAGCTCCACCAGCGAGCCACGTTTCAATACCCATTTCGTCTAGCCAGCTAAGAGAGACTGCATCAGTCTCAATTCTCTTCATTTCTAACCCAAGTCACGGTCCAACATTCTAATCGCATCCAACAAGTCAACCAAATGTTTCGTGCGGAACGGGACATTACAATCCACCCAATTGAGATTTAGATAAAGCACCCTTGGAAAGCCCATCAGCGTCCTCGAGAACAGCTGCTCCCGCCATTTTGTTATTTAAGAACGCCCCATCAAAATTTATATTCCATTGATGCAGAGGTGGAGGCTTCCATACATGTGTTGTTTGACAGTCTTGTTGAATCTCAGAAGTTTGCTGATGGATCAAAGTGAGAGTTCCATGCATCTGCTATGATCTTCTCTGTGCAAAGTTGCTTTTGTTGGAAGAGCGATTCATTCCTAGCTTTCCATATCATCCGCATGAAGTATAAGATAGAGATAGCCATATCTTGATCATCATTGTCGAGGATACTCGTCGTGAGGAAACTAGACACTGTGGTTTGTGTCTGTATATGCTTATTGATTGTAGTCCTTGCCAAGCTGGACCCGAGATTGGACAGTGAAAAAAAGGAGATGGTTAATAGTTTTGATGTTTACCTGCCAAAGGGGACATGTCGACAGGGGCAGATTTACATAGAGTCTAAGACCATCTCCAATGGGGGTTTCTATCTTCCCTATTTCTATGGAAGAAATTCATTTAGAAAAAACTTCTCCCAATGGTGATTTCTATCACCATTTCTATCCTAGGTGGCAATGATGTAGGATGGAAACTTTCTAGGAGGGTTTCTACATGTAGAAACTCTCATAGAAATTCTCCTATCTCTTATGACAATTATTATTGGGCCCCACACCATTAAATTGGTTCTTTTACTATGTGACACATAGGATAGAAATGAAGAACCATTGGAGAACATTTTTGTATGTCTACAATTTCTATGTAGAAACTCTTCCAAATAGGATAGAAATCTCCTTAAAGTACAATGCCAAGTAGGATAAGAACTCAATTTTAGAAATCACCATTTGAGATGGTCTAAGGGCCCCCCCACCCCCCCCCCCCCCCCCCCCCCCCCCCCCCCCCACCCAATTTTTTTAAAAAAATGATAATTACTATATATATATATATATATATATATATATATATATATATATATATATATATATATATATATATCCAGTTATAAGATATATATCTGTTTGAGCCTTGAATGCATAATGAAATTGGTCTAGTGGTAGCACTTCTAGCGTTTTAATGATAGAACATGGGCTCGAACCTTACCTTTGTTAAAAATGTTTTCTTTTTCTTTTTTTTCAGTTGTAACATATATATCTTTGAGCCTTGAATGCATAATGAATAAGTTGGTCTAGTGGTAGCACTTTTGTTGTTTTAATGATAGAACATGGGCTTGAACCTTACCTTTGTTAAAAGTTTTATTTTTGCTTCCTTTTTATTTCTGTTATGAAGTTTAATTAACATGTCAACTTTTCTAATATATATAGTACCACGGCCACCCCAACATTTTAATCCTGGCTCCGCCCCTGCATGTCGGGTCCATGTGTGGAAGGCGTTTGTTGATGTTCTCACCTGTGGGGATCAGAGAATTAGTTAAAGATCTCCACGCAAATAGCAGCACTCTCGGAAAAACATGATTGAATTTCCAAAATTGTTTCCATTCTTTGAATCATGAATGCTCATTTCGGGAACTCCGGAAATACTCCTCATGGATAAGTCTGTATACAAACTTAGGTTGCGTTTGGTTCGCTGTAATGTAATCGCAATCGTAATGGAATTGAGTTTATAATGTAATAGAATTACAACTACATTACTATGTTTGGTTAAAACATGTAATATAATGTCAGTTGCATTCATATATTTGGTTTACCATGTAATGTAATTCAGTTTTTAATTTAATATTTTAAATACAACATTAAAAAAAAGTAGATCAATAAAAATTTCAAAAATTTCAAAAATTAAAAAATAAATAAATAAAAATAAATAATAAAAATAAATAATAAATAAGTAAAGGGGAAAAAATCGTTTTGTCCTTCTGCTAAAAAATGACCAAAAATGACCAAAAACGACAAAAAGACAAAAAATGACAAACAAACAAAATGAAAAAACAACCAACAATGAAAAAAAGCGAAAAAAATGGAAAACAAAAAAAATTCAAAAATGACAAAAAAAGGGAAAAAAAAACCTATCAAAAGTGCGAAAAATTATCAAAAATGACCAAAAATAAAAACTGACCAAAAAAAAACGAAAAAAAATTAAAAATGAAAAAAAGACTAGAAACAAAAAATGACAAAAACGAGCAAAACGACTAAAAACGAACAAAAATGACAAAAAAAGGACCAAAAACAAGAAATGATGAAAAATAACAAAAAGGATAAAAATGACCAAGAAGACCAAAAACGATAAAAAAGAAAAAAAATGACAAAACGACAAAAACGATAAAAGACCAAAAACAAGAAGGGATCAAAAAGAACAAAAAAAGTATAAAAAAAAACTTGCAAAAAACGACAAAAAGACGAACAAAAAAAGACCAAAAACAACAAAAAAAAATGCAAAAACGAACAAAAACGACCAAAAAGGACAAAAAAGCAAAAAAAGTACAAAATCGACCAAAAAGATAAAAATGTGAAAAAACAGCCAAAAGCGACCAAAAACGATAAAAACTGTGAAAAAAACAGCCGAAAGTAACAAAAAATGATAAAAAGTGCAAAAATGGTCAAAAACGAACAAAATCTACCAAAAAAGATAAAAAACGGCCCAAAACGACAAAAAATTGCAAAAACAATTAAAAACGTGAAAAAACAGCAAAAATGGACCAAAAATAATTTAAAAATGTGTAAAAATGGTCAAAAACTTACAAAATTGACCAAAAACGATAAAAAAAACGTGAAAAAACAACAAAAAATGTGCAAAATCGACAAAAATATAAAAAAAGTGCAAAAAAAAGCAAAAAAAAAGGACAATTACGTACAAAATCGATAAAAACGTGCAAAAGCAATCAGAAACGGTCAAGAACATACGACAAAAAATGGGAAAAAAAGAGAGAAAAGGGTCCAAAAGGAGCAAAAAAAAAATGCTAAAAAACGAACAAAAACGACAAAAAGCAAACAAAAACAACAAAAAATGACCAAAAACGTTCAAATTATAGCATACAAACATTCCGCTTAAGTTGTAATGTAATCGCGATTACATTGGTTTTATGATGTAATTGAGTTTAGAAGAAACTGATGTATTGTAATCAAACTTGTAATCGAGATTACATTACATCTATTTTTTTTTGTCCAACCAAACACCCGAATTAGATTTACAACGTAATGTCAATTACACTACGTTGTCTAATCCTGCAAACCAAACAGGCTCTTAGTATTCAAAACACCATTGTTAGTGTGGATCCAGATCAGCTGATCATCTCTCCTCAACGAGTGTAAATTGCATTTGAAGTTGAACAATAGCTGAAGCTTCATGGATGGGGATCCATGAGGTGAATCATATTAGATTTCCCTATAATTTGGCATATTTTGTACCCAGGGATCATCCCAGATATTGATACTGGATCCCGTTCCCGAAAACCAGTATCCATGAGGAAGAAGGAACACTGGAATCCCAAAAGCTTGCATTTCGGAGATACTTATCTCTAAGTAGTTTAGCCCATTTAGAACCCTTGTCTCTGAGAAATCTCCATGCTAGCTTAGTCACTAATGTCCTGTTTGTGATACGAGGGTCTCTGATACCCAGTCCACCAAGAAATTTGGGTTTTGTAAAGGTCGACCAGAATCTGCATTGGTCCCCACTCAGTTTTTGGGTGACTTTCTTAGGCAATAAATAGGCGTGTAGCTGATAAGTAGGAAACACAGAGAGAGCCGATTTGATGAGTGTGGTTCTTCCTACGTGCGTAGGGAAAGGCATTTGCATTTCCAACATTTGAGTGACTTGTTTCCTGGATATGAGAAAAGAAATTCCTTTTTTTTTCGATAATAGTAAGTGATGGCCAAGGTATTTGTCTTTGGAATTCATCAACTTAACACACAGGATATCAAGATACAGCTGACGAGAGTAAGGATCCAGTTTGTGCAAGAAGAATAACGAGGATTTGTCGAAATTTATTTGTTAGCCTGACCAAAGTTCATAAGTATGTAATATATGCTTAATTTGCAAGAAGTTTTTGATAGAACAGTGACCAAACACACATGAGGTCATCAGCAAATGCTAAATGGGTATACACATCAGAGTTATTGTTGATTCTCACGCCGTAGTAAAGATATTGTCTCTCAATATTAGATATATATTCGCAAAGGAGTTCACCACACATGATGAATAGATTGGGAGATAAAGGGCATCCATGTCTTATTCCACGACTCGGAATGAATGTTTTCAATGGTGAACCATTCACCAAAATAGCATAGGAAAGGCCCATTAAGTTTGTTGAGAAATGGCCAGCTTCTGTTTGCCAAAATTTTGGTAATGATTTTATAAGCAACATTGCAGAGTGATATGGGTCGAAATTCTGTTGGGTCGCAACGATTCTGGACTATAGGAATAAGGACAATAAAAGTATGATTCAATTTTGGAGGCATAATGCAATTAAAACTTTTGATTAGAGTGGATACCTCATTCCCAATTGTGTCCCAACATTTTTGATGGAAAATTGTTGGATATCTACATGGAGTCATAGCTTTTATAGTCTGGAGGATCTCCTCTGTATGGATACATCAGATCGAATCTTTCTCACGTGACTCGATTTTATGAAGTCCTGATAAGGCATCCTCAGGAACATGGCTTGTTTCAGTAGCTTTGAATAGAATGTTGAAGTGTGTCACAAGAATATCAGCTACGTCGTCATGAGCTACAACCAGGTCCCCATTTACTTGGGATAAACTGGTAATATAATTCCTTTGCTTTCTAGTGACTGCCATCATATGAAAAAAGAAAAAAAGAAAAAAAAAACTGTGTTTATATGTCTCCTTCATTTAGCCAAGAAATACCTGATCATTGGTTCCAATAAATTTCTTGTTGATACAACAATTTAATTGTTGAGTAATATCTAAGCCATCCTTTCTTGGTGTAATCGATCATCTGACAATGGCTTCTGTTGGAGTTGGAGAAACAATATGGATAGTCCCTCTCTTGGACTTAATATTTGATGTATGAAGGAATTGAATTATTCAATATATATAGGTAGTCCCTCTCTTTGGAAAGGACACGCCTTTCCACTAGGTAAATTCGTTGCCTATTTTTAATAAAATATCTATTATTAATTAATTATCCAAGTTTTTTTTTTTTTGAACAAACAGCAATACTTCATTAAAATTAGGAAACAACTGAACTCATGTCAAGAATAACATGAGATTCAATACAAGTAGGAATCTCTTTATAGAGAGAAACAGATTCAGAATGAGAGTGTACTAAATCAGAAGTAGCTAAAGAGTGAGCACATTGATTAGCACTTCTAGGAATGAAAGTAAATGAAATATTAGACATAGATCGGCAAGCCATCTTAGCATCCTCTATTGTATGTCGAGCACGCCACAGAGGAACAACTGCCGGATGGTTAATAGAGTCGATCAAGACCTTGCAATCTCCTTCAATTGTAACATCAGTAAGCTTTTCATTTGTGCAGAGTAGCAATGCTAATTGAATACCAGTTGCTTCAGCTTCAATAGGTGAACCCCCAGTCTCTGTTTTTGATAATGCTAGCTTGAAATTACCCTGTGAATCTCGAAGTACTGCAGCTCCCGACATTTTCCCATCCAAGAAGGCACCATCAAAGTTGATCTTCCAACAATTCGGGCTTGGTGGCAACCATGTAACACAGAGATCATTGCTGTTCGAGTTGCTTGAACAAACAGGAGGTCCCAAAGGGTGAAGCTCGTATTTCTTCTGTAGGCGTTCTGCTTCTTCGAAGATCCATTGTGGATTGATGTGAATGTTGTTGAATATAGCATTGTTTCTTGATTTCCAAATGATCCAGAGCTGGTAGAAGTAAGAAGCCACCTTGTTTGCATCTCCATCCTTTAAAATAGTTGTAGTAAGTGATGAAATTGTTGAGTCTATTGATATCATGCCACCCACCAATGTATTGTATTGCCAAGAAACACCTGTTATGGGACAATGCAACAATAAATGGTTAGTATTTTCAGGATGTACCTTGCAAAGAGGGCAAGCTCCATCGATATGATCAATGCGTCTGTGGATATTTGTGTTGGTAGGAAGGGAATTTGTTATTGCTCTCCATACGAATAGCACCACTCTTGGACTGATGTTTGAAAAAGCCCAAAACCTCTTCCAAACTTGAAAATCATCTCCTCCAGCAAAATGTGAGACAGGGAATAATCTTTCATGAACAACTCGATAAGCAGATTTAGCAGTAAACTCTCCACTTGGTGTATGGATCCAGATCAGTTTGTCCTTTGTACAATTAACAGATAATTTGATTTGCAATATAGCAGAAGCTTCATGGGGAGGAAAGAGGATATATGAGGTTGATATTCCAGGACATACAATCCAAATTAATAAGATCATTCACTTTACAAGCCCAGTTATTACTTCCAGGAAGACCTTGAACTGTAAATTGAGGTAGTGATGGTACCCATGGGTCATGCCAAATATTAATATCTTCACCATTCCCAACTGACCAAATGATGTTATTCTTGAGCCAATCTCTACTGATAAGTAAACTGGACCAAACACAGGAAATTGTTCTCGTTGGAACAGCTGACCAGAAGGTAGAGGAATGTAAATATTTTGCAGTGAGTAATGAGGACCAGAGGGTATTTGGTTGTGAGAGAAATCTCCATGCTAGTTTCATGACCAATGAAATATTGATGATATAAGGATGTCTAATACCAAGACCACCTTGGTATTTACGCAGAGTGAATCTTTGCCAAGCAGTAAAATGAATTTTCTTTTTCTCAGTAGATCCCCACCAGAAATTTTTTTGATCTTTGACAAGATTATCAGTCACCTTCTTAGGAACACAATAGGAAGACAAATGATAGGTAGGTAATGATGTAAGTGTAGATTTAAGAAAAACTGTTCGACCAGCATGTGACAAACATTTCCTTTGCCAACCTTGGAGTCTGGATTGACTGACATGAAGCAATTCAGAGAAAGTGCTCACTCTATTCTTCGATTGGAGAAGCTTATGACCCAGATATTTATCATTCAATGACATCAGTTTAACCCCCAATAAATAGATGTACAGCTCCTTCATTATTGGATCAATCTTTTTTGAAAAGAAAATTGAGGATTTATCAAAGTTGATACTTTGGCCAGACCATGATTCAAAGGACTGCAGAATGGACTTCACTTGACTGATATTTTGAAGGGAACATTTGCCAAAAATAAGTAGATCATCAGCAAAGATGAGATGTGAATGGGTGGAATTAGTATTACGAATAGTAATACCTTCATACAGTGAAGAACGAACCATATTGTTTATTAAGATTGAAAGAATATCCATGCATAGAATAAATAGATAAGGTGAAAGTGGACACCCCTGTCGTATGCCACGACCAGGGTAGAAAGAGTTCGTGGGTTCCCCATTGATTAGGATGGCAAAGGAAGATGTAGATACACATTGCATGATAAGATCATATGATTTTCCCAAAATACCATATCCACATAACACCTGACTAATGATATTCCAGTCTAATCTGTCATATGCTTTAGACATATCAACTTTGAATGCAAATGAACTTTTTGTAGATGAGAAATGAGAGATTGAATGAAGAATCTCTTGAGCCACAACAATGTTATCACCAATATATCGACCAGGGACAAAGGCATTTTGATTTTGGCTAATTAATCTATGCATGAAAGGACGAATACGATTGGCAAGCAATTTTGAAATGATTTTGTACAGAACATTACAAAGGGCAATAGGCCTATAATCCACTGGCTTAGAAGGATTTTTGGTTTTTGGGATAAGGGCAATATATGTATGATTGAGATTAGGAGGCATAATCCCAGAGTTAAAAAAATTTGGATTAAGGAGGATACCTCAATACCAATAACAGGCCAACATTTTTGGTAAAAAAAGAGCTGAATACCCATCAGGACTTGGTGCCTTGAATGATCCCATTTCCATAACTGTTGCTTTGATCTCCTCAGCTTGCAGGATAGAATAAATCTGGTCATTTTCATCCTGACTGATTTGAGGAAACTCAGAAATAAGATGATCAGGTAAAGGAATAGTTCTAACAGCTTTGAAAATAGAACTGAAATGAGCTACAAATGTATCAGCAATAATTTTTTGATCTCTGATTTGTTGGCCATCCTCATTGGTAATACTATAAATAAAATTTCTTTGCTTCCTTGTAGTGGCTGTCAAATGGAAAAATTTAGTGTTCCTATCACCCTCCTTAAGCCAAGCAATGCTTGATCTCTGTTTCCAATAGAGTTCTCTCTGAAGTTGTAATTTGTTCAGCATAATTTGTGTCTCCCTCTCTTCAAGGTAACTAGTACTTGTAGGAACAAGTGATTGAATGTATAATAATCTATCCTCCAGTTTTTTAATATCATGATTCAGAGTACCTGAATTAATCTTTCTCCATTGATGTAATTGAGGTAGCAGAGTCTTCAATTTCATCTGTAGGTTTGAAGAAGTTAATTTACCCCAAGTTTCAGTGAAGGATGCCATAAAGTCAGGTTCCACAGTCCATGTTGATTCAAATTGAGGAACACTTCTCTTCCTCCTCTGGGTTAACTGCAACAATAATAGTATAGGGTTGTGATCACTATTAAGACAAGGTAAATGAAGGAGACCTGCTGTAGGATGTAATTGTTGCCAATTTGTATCCACCATTGCCCTATCTAGCCTCTCAGCTATATAATGACTTAAGCGTCTTCTGTTAGTCCATGTAAAGGCTGGACCATATGGGATGATATCCATAGCTACCACTGAAGTATGCCACTGTATAAAATCCTTGTGATGATTATAGTTAAACATGTTACCCCCTATTTTCTCCTCAGCTGATAAAATACCATTGCAATCTCCAATACAAATCCAAGGATGGGTAATAGAATTCATTGATAATTCTAATTGTTCCCAGAATAATTTTCGATCAGAAACTATTGGGGGTCCATAAATACAGAACAACATCCATGGTTGAGAGTATCCAGGATAATGAAGAAGACATTGTATACAGTTATCAGAGATTGTGATGATATTCAATTTGATACTAGATTCCCAGCATAGAAGAAGACCACCTGACCTTCCCCTCGAAGCAACAGATTGAAAGTTATCAAACCCCAATTTCATAGCTATAGATTCAGTTATAGTTGTCGAACATCTAGTTTCAGATAGGAATAGAAGTTTAGGTCTAGATGCACGGAGGAATGACTGCAGAGTACGAATTGTAGGGTCATTCCTCAGACTCCTACAATTCCAAGATAGGATCATAAGGTTGGAGGCTGTTGAAGGCCAGCCGCGCCTTGAATATCCATGTATGCCAAATTGATACGTTTAAGGGGTCTAACATTATCAATATCATTATCACATTCATCAGTAGAAAGTCTGCTTCTTTTTTAATTCAGTTTACTAACATTAGTATGTGGAACAGAAACAGGGGAAAGAAACTCTGATGATGTATCAGAATTTGCAGAGGTATGAGTAGATGTAGGAGTGGTAATAATTGAAGATTGAGCAGCAGTAGGTGTACTGTTTAGTTCAGAGATGGAATCTTTGGGACTAAGGGAATGAAGTAGGGAGGTGAATGTGGATGTGACTGGTATGGATGAAGGTGGTAGATGAAGGAATTTATCAGACAAAGAAGATGAGGATGGTAAAGTGGTAATCTTGTTAGAATTAGGAGAAGTAACAGTGAATGTAGGAGGATTATGAAGCTGAGATGGTGATTCAGGATGATCATCTGATAAGACTTGATTTGGATGTGAATCTATTCTGGTTAAGTCATTTAATAAGACTTGATTTGGGTTCATGAAGGTATCTGTGGATGGTAAAGGATCATGTTCTGTTACAGTTGTGGATATGACATTGACTTCCGATAATGTAGGGGATGATTGCAACAACTCCGAAGATGGTGTATTAGTGGGTTGTAACTGCCCTGGAACTTCGACTTGGATTTCAGTTATCAAAACTTCAGTGATCACCGGAGGATCATCGGGATTCAAAGGCGCTGGAGTATTGTGAATTATAGGATTTGTTGGAATACAGGAAAGATTAATAGCCATATTCGAAGATGAAGGTATGGACAGATTTTGAACTATGGTAGGTGGAGTGGTGAGGGAAGGTGGATGATCAATGTTCATAGGTGAAGATGATAATATGGATGAATTCTGATGAGGATTGACACTAGTATGTAGTTGATCATGAAGAGAATTAATAGAAGGTTGAGGGAATTGGTGAGTTGCAGTATCTTTGGACATACCTCTGGATTGTGATTTCTTCCAGTATTTATCAGCATGATTCACACAAATTGAGAGATCAAGTCTTTTATCAAGGAGATTTTGAAAAGTAACCTTTTGAGCATCTGACCAATCTTCACGAACCTCTGCAGCATATTTTTTGTGTGTCTGGCACTTTCTAACACTGTGTCCTAAGCAGCCACAAAACAAACAGAACTTAGGTAACCTTTCATACTTCAATTGAACAAAACAATCTCTATTGTTTCCCATAGCAATCTTCAAAGTACGAATCAACGGTTTTGTAATATCAATTCTTATCTTGATTCTAGCAAACAGAATCCATTTGACTGCATCTTCAATTGAAGGAGGGAAGATTGTCCCAATTCGAGCCGCAACAGATGAAACAAAATCAATTGTTAGTAAATTCACTGGGAGACCGTGAATCTGGATCCAAAAATCACTCTCGAAGAACTGATAATCCTTTGGCAACTTGTTTGGGCAACATCTCTCAATGATCAATAAATGTCGATTGATCTTCCAAGGACCATTAGCAATAACCTGCTCCAGATCTTCTTTCAACTCAAACTTAGCAGAGAAGGAACCTCCATAGTACTCTGAAATTTTCACTGATCCTTTACATTTCCAAAACTTCGGAATGGTGGTGGAAACAATATGAAGAGGATATGTTTTCTCTGAGAAAATCTTGAAGAAGATGTATAATTGCCAATCTGCTTGTGGATTATTCAGAGAAGGAATTGAATGCTGTCCATCTTCTTGAGAACTTGTCGATAACAGGGAAGATAATTTAGATAGAATTTCATCATATGTTGTAGGAGATGGATCCATAGGGAATGGAAGAGTAAACGGGAGAAAACACTGAAAGAAGGAACAGGGAATAGGAAGGAAATAACAGAGGAGTTGAATGGAGATAATTGAGAAGAGGAAATGAGATGATTCCAACTATGGGAAGAGGAAGGAGAGGAAGCAGAAGGTGGTGCTGTTGAAAATCGCCATGGAGAGCGTGGGGAACTTTAGCCTTTTACCAAGTCAAAAATAGTAATACATTCTCTTTTCCAAACACATAGTAGGGTTGTGGTCACTGTTTAAGCAAGGGGAGACTGACGGACCCCTGCTTTAGGAAATAGTGAACGCACGCCACATATATAGTGTCTACGATCGCCCTATCAAGTCGCTCTCTGCAATATTGTGACTTGCATTACGACGATTGGTCCATGTGAATGTCGGACCTGAATAACCCATGTCCATGGCTGCCACATTGTTAAACCAGTTGATGAAGAATTTGTGACGATGGTAACGGAAGTCATTACCACCTCTTTTCTCCTCTGCATTTTAAGATGCAGACCCAAGGCTCCGATATAGTTGGGATTTTAGCTTCCATTTCTTCCCAAAAGTTCCTTCTATCAGCAATGTTAGGAGGACCCATAAGTACAAAATATGACTGCCAAGCCGGTGTGCAATGAGTTCTATCAATATGGAGCTAGGTGCATACAGTTGGATGATGTAGAGAGAATTTCCGTGATAATGGTGGATTTCCATGAGACTAGCAAGCCACACTATTTTCAGAACCCAAAGACGAAGCGAGAGAGTTTGACCGAGTTGAAGAGCATCTAGTTTGGTCGTCGTCCTAATAGAGTGAGATGCTTATTGATCTTCCATGGGCCATTGTTCATGACAAATTCTAGATCCTTCCAAATCTTCAAATCCTAGTTCAACTAGGACTTCTTTGTAGCATGAGGAAATAGAGGGTCCCATTACTGAGGAGAACCAGTAATGTATAGGAAGATGTCTCCGATGAGAAAATAAAAGAGCATATGTCATAATCTGCTGTGGGGTGGAGGATCGTCTCTGCAGAGAAGACGAGGCTGGCCTCAAATATATTGATTCATGTTTTCTTGTTTTATCATGGATTTTAAACAAAAACTACTCTATAGGAATGATTGTATAAGTAATGCTATTCATACCTCCAAATTATTCTTTCAAATAATTCCTTCTTATGTGGCAACTGACAAGGCACGTTAAATAATATTACATCTAATATGGCCCCTGACATGGCAAATTTTAACCATAAAAATTAATTATCCAATTTTTTAAATGTTAATGTTAATGCTAATATTAATATTAATGTTAATACTAATGTGAATATTAATATGAATGTTAATGTTAACACATTAACATTAATATTAATATTAAATTGACTGTTAATGTTAATATTATTGATAACGTTAATTAAAAAATTTAATTTTAATTCTAATGTTAATTTTAAAATTGGCTAAAATACAACTTGGTACCCTCAACTATTCAAAATTTTCAACTTGATACCCTCAACTTTTATATGTACTAACTTAATGCCCTCCTTCAACTAATATTTTTAACTCGATACCTAAAAAAAAAATTGCTCTCCCTTCCCCCGTAACCTCCACGCCCACCCCCACCCCCACAGCCCTCCCCCTCCGGCCCTAACCGCCCCAGTCCCCCCCCTCCCCCCCCCCCCCCCAAACCACGCGGCTGCCCCACCCTCCACCACCCCTCCCCCCTTTCCCTGCGAATGCCCCTACCACCGCCCCCACCCCGGCTCCTCCACCCTCGTCCGTCCATGGCTGCACACCCCTCATATCTCCGCGTGCAGCGGCGACGGCAACGGCAAGGCTAGCGCACGAAGAGAGAGGAGGGGGCGGGATAGTGCAACCGGGGACGGGCGGGGGCGGAGCAGCCGAATGGGGGCGGGAGGAGGGGGGTCAGCTGGGAGGGGAAGGATGGCAGCAGCGGAGTGAGGTGGGTGTGAGAGACAAGGATAATTTGGTCTTTTTTTGGGTATTAAGTTGATGTCTATCAAAGTTGAGGGTGTCAAGTTGAAAAACTCGAATAGTTGAGGGTATCAAATTGTAATTTAGCCTTTAAAATTTGTCATATCAGTTGTCACATCAGCATGTCACGTGAGGAGGGATGGCTTGGAGGGACAATTTAGAGGGACAAAAGCACTATTCTATTTGTATATAACTAACTAAGCAGATTTTAGAATAAAAAACAATACAGAAAATTTACTGTAGCGATAAAAAGTAATATAAAATTGTGTAAAACAATAAAAGTTTTGAAAAATTATATAGGACGAAAGCTTCCGACAGGCTGTGTGGCGGAAATTGGACATGTCCAATTTCCGCCACACGTTATGTTGGATTTTAGGCAATGATCAATTTCCGCCACTTCTTATGTAGGAATTTGAACAACTTCGGTTGGTTTGGTTTGGGCTAAAGATTGTTTCGGTTGGTTTGGTTTGGGCTAAAAATTGTTTTGGTTTATTGGTTTGGGCTGCGGTTTGTTCTTGTTTATTTTATTTTCGTTTTTTTTTGTAGTAAGTAATATGGTTTGGTTTATTAGGTTTAGGTTTTTTTTTAGTTATTTGGTTTAGGTTGGTTTTCTAGTTATTGGGTTTATATTGGTTTTTTTTTGTTGTTGAGTCTAACGGCTAGTCCAACGTTCTAATTCCAACTTTTATTTCCAACGTTCCAATTCCAACTTTAATTTTCAACGGCTATATCATATCTTCTATAAAATGAGGCATGGAACTATGAAATGAAACAAGCTCTTTCTCTCTCCAAAATTTTCATTCTCTTCATAACAACCAGAAGCTCATCTCATCCCAACCAGAAGCTCATCTCATCCCAGAAGCTCATCTCATCCCAGGCTACTGGGAAGCTCATTTTGTAGTCAACATGGATGAAAATCTAACAATATTGTGCTCACTTGGAGGTGTACTAAATGGGTTAGCTTACGAAGGAGGTTTAACTCAAGTTCTTTTAATTGATAGAAATTTGTCTTTTTTTAGTTTACGTAATATAATTATTGAACAATATTCTATTGAATATGAATTTATATTAGTACATATTTTTGCATCAAATTGTATAAATATAGATAGTGAACAAGCATGGAAATTTATTCTTGAAGTTAATGTACAATCACCATATATTAGTATTTATGTCACTCCACCACCACCAAGAATTAATAGTGTAAGTAGTATACCAGCTTCTAATATAGATGTGAATATTGCTGCTAGTTCTTCTCATCAAGTTATTCCATTTACTCACGAAGAACATGTAGTAGATGATGGTAATAATGATGATGAAAATAGTGATGATTTAATTGAAAATTTAGATGATGAATTTGATGATTCTGTTGATAATGTTAGCATTCCTGAATTATTTATTGGAAAAGAATTTGAGAATCGTTCTAAATTTAGAAGTTTTATTAGTGATATAGCAATTAAACATAATTTTACTTGTTCGGCTTCTTTGAACAATGCTAGTGGAATTGTATATAAATGTAACGCTTCAACTTGTCATTGGAGAGTATATGCTAAAGTTATTGGTAAAGGCGAAAGATTTTGCATTGCTACGTTAGAAAATATACATTCTTGTTTACATACGGTTGGGTTACAAGAGGCCTAAACTTATAGGGACGTGGCTGTCTTTGGCTAATAAAACCAGCAGGATAATCTGGCGGAATATGTAAAGGAGGGTTCGGAGGAGCCGGATCTGCTTTTACATGGTCCAAAAAGTTTCTTACCGCCGTCCTCAATATATCAGGATTTGGGTTTTCATATGCTTGCTCCAAAGCTGGAACCTGAAATAATAAGATTTTTCCAATCAATTAATAATACGAAATAACAAATATTGATTAAAAATAACAGATTACATACATCTGTTTTCATTATATGTTCATAAAATCCACGCAGACTGGAATCATCTATAGCTCTATGTTGGAATCGAGGCCCGTCCTCATATACATAGAATCTGTTACTTATCATTGGAGCTCCCCACCAAGATTTATATGCAATATCACCAAATACTACACCATTTAAACAAATATCAGCATATAATATTGTACAACTTTTGGAAAAAAAATTGTTTACTTCTGAAATAACTTACGATCATCCATAGACACTATCCTCTGAGACAAATGTGTGACGTCATGTGTCTCAAGTCTACAATTCCAAGCAGGAATCAATTTGCGTGCTCTTGCAGTTGCACTGCCTCTACCACGGTTGTAGCATGGTGGGTCCTCGGGTATATGTTGTTTGAAACAGAATTGTCGCATAACCCGATCAGCTGGATGATACATGATGTCTCCATGGTATATTATGTAATATCTATGGAGACTAAATTCACATGCTGTTCTTTGTATCTCAGGAGAATAAGGATGAAGCTGATATGGTACAAATTGAACCTATTTTATGGCAAATATGTAAAAAGATGGTACTAAGTTAGGGTACAAATTATGGTTAGGAAAATGATTATGGTCAGGGTTAGGGTTAGAATTAGGATTAGTTTTAGTACTAACGCTAGGATACTAGTATTATGGTGGGGGTTGTGATTAGGGTTAGGATTAGGGTTATGGTTATGGTTGTGATTAGGGTTATGATTATGGTTGTGATTAGGGTTAGATTAATAACAAATAATGCTAATAAATATAATTAGCAACTAACTAAAAAATAATAATTACCATATGGTTATGATTATGGTTATGGTTATGGTTATGGTCATGATTATGGTCATGATTATGATCATGGTTATGATTATGAATAATACTAACTAATATAAACAACGAACTAAATAAATATAATTACTAACCTTTTCCTCCTCCTTCAGCTTCTGCTTCTTCTTCTTCTTCTTACTCTACTTCTTCTTCTTCTTCTGCTTGTTTCGTTCTTCAACTTCACAACTCTTCACTGGTGCTTCTAGTTCACTCCTCCTCTCATATAGGGTTAGCTTTAAGAGCTCCCAACTCCCCTCCCCCCAACCACCTCATTCACTCGCCAACCCCCCACTCCTCAACCGCCAACCCCCCACTCCCTTGGAGTTAAGTCCACCACCCCCCCCCCAACTCCCTTGGAGTTAAGTCCAACCTCCCAACTCCTCAACCGCCCAACCCTCCCTGAACCAGACCGGCCACCCCCCAACTTAGACCGTCCAAAATCCTTCATTAGGTATGGCGGAAATTGGACAAGTCCAATTTCCGCCATACGTTATGTTGGAAATTGAGCAGCCCCCAAATAAACCGGACCGGCCTCTCCCCACTGAACCAAGACCGCCGAACCCCGTCGAAATTCCAACATTGAGTTTGGCGGAAATTGGACAATCCCAATTTCCGCCAAACACTATGTTGGAAATTGAGCTTCGCTCAAATTCCGCCACAACCTATGTCGGAACCTATCGTCCCCTCTAATTTCTCCAAAAAATTTATCGTACGGGTAATTTACAGTAATTTTTTTTCGCTACAGCAAATTTTCTGTATATATATATATATTTGTCAATCAGTATTTTTAAGAAATTAATCTTGAAAACTTAACAATTTGGAAAGCCTTCTGCAGCTTGTGCCCGATGCGTTTCGTGTTCCATTCAAGAAAGAAAAACCAACCCACTTCTTCGACTTATATGGATTTTATCCAGTCATGTAATATTTTTTTAAGGCTATTTATAAGGGCACATCAAAAGTTGATCAGGACTAGCCAAAAACAAACTTTGATTTATTTACAAGTTTGCCATTGAAAAAAATACTCAGGACTAGCCAACATGTGAGTATATAAGTCAACTTTTTATTTTTTTTGCTCTCCTCTCTTTCCTCACAAGAAGAAAAAGAATAAAAACAAGAACAAGAACAACAAGAACAAGAACAACAAGAACAAGAACATCAATTTTTCCAAACCTAGTTTATTTTAATTTTTTGCTCTCTTCTAATTTCTCAGATCTTTTTCTCCAAACCATAGTTTATTTTTCTTCTTCTTGTTTGGGCATTATGGATGAAACCTTAGTTGTGGAAGAAATTGAGTTATCAAATCTATTAATCTATTAGTCTATTAACTAATTTTTCTTTATTAATAGAAGAATTATGCATGAAATCCTAGTTGTAGAAGAAAACTATGGAAGAAATTCTAGTTGTAGAAGAATTGGATTAATATCAGGACTGTCACAATTTCTGACAGTACTAGAAGTATTTAGGACTGCCAGAAATTGTGGCAGTCTTGAAATAGACTCGATGTGCAACAGGACTGCCACAATTGCTGGCAGTCCTAGAAGTACTGAGGACTGTCAGAAATTGTGGCAGTCCTGAAAGGGACATGCTCTGCAGCAGGACTGTCACAATTTCTGGCAGTCCTAGACATATTGAGGACTCCAAGAAATTGTGACAGTCCTGAAAGGGACTTGCTGTACAGCAAGTCCCTTTCAGGACTACCACAATTTCTGGCAGTCATAAAATCAAAATTTTCGAATAAAAAAAATATGTTAGGGTTTATTTCAATCTTGATAATAGAGTGAAATATGCATTTTAGGGTTTATTTCGTGCATTCTTTGTGAGAGAAAAAAAGTATTTAAGCTTTATTTTTATGCATTTATGGTTTATTTAATTTTTTGGGTGCTATCGAAATTGGGAATGAGAAGGAAACTAGAATTTTGATGGAGATGGTGATGATGGAAATGGTGGAGAAGAAGAAGATGATGATGAGAAGAAAACTAGAATTTTGATGGAGATGTGAGAATGAAAATGGTGGAGAAGAATAAGAAGATGGATAGAAGAAGAAGAGAAGGAAAAATAGGGTTTGTGAAGAGAGAGTGAAATTTAGAAATGAGATTGATTTTTGGGGTTTGGGGAGTTGTGAGGTTTGGATAACCCCTGAGTGGAATATTTGGATAATCCAAGTAAAATCTCTCAAATATTGGTTAGTCCTAATTTTGGCTAGCCCTGATAAACTTCTGATGTGCTCTTATAAATAGTTTTTTTTTTAATGGGAACTGATTATTAGGTTTTAAATGGATTTTCACATAGTGACCGTTTGGTAATGTTGGTCCAAGCTTGCTTGCTTTGATTGGGCAATAGTCGAATAGGCCAACAATTTTGTTTAATGATTGGAGGCCCAACGACGAGTGATACAGACACCGACGAAAGGAAAGAGTTTTGTGATAAGAGTTCGAGTTAAAAAAAAAAAAGAATACGGAAAGGCCGATCTAAACCAGCAAGGTGACAACCAAAACATTTTAACTCATTTTTTTTCTTCCCTTTTTTTTAATATTTTTTTTAGTAATCTTATTGGTTCGGATATTATCCGATATCCGTTAAAATTATTGGTAACGGGTATGGTAGCCAAAAATTATATCCGATCGGATATCGGATAGTTATCGGATATATCCGATAGTTAATGGTTCGGATATGGTAATGCCAATATCCGACCAATAAGCTACCATTGACAGGCCTAACGGAAACGAAAGCAGACGGAGATGTCAAATTCCAGTTTGACAGGCCTTGAACCAAAAAATGTTTCCACCTATAGGCTAAACATTTTTCTTAAATAACAAGCGGCCGCAACGTGCGCTTGGCCACTCCTTATGGACTGTTTGGTTCAAGTTTTGAAAATGTTTGATAAGTGTGAGATTGAAAAACTGGAAGAAGATACAAGAAATTTTAGATTTTCACATATGTAAAAAAAATAAAATTCAAATCCCCCATGAAAATATTTTTGCTTTCTTCGAAATGATGGTTGGATACATTAACTATGATTTTTTTTTGTCAGTACTACCATCAATAACACCAATCCAATTTAATTAATAGTAACACAATTAGATTAATAAAAAAGTATTTATAAAAAAATTAACAAAATAATAGTTCTCTCATTGTCTAAATCAAACATGGAATTTTAAAAAAAATGAAATTTTGGACTACATATTTTCAACATAGTCAGACATGGATATAAAAATGTTGTATTTTTTTCCATGGAAAGGAATAAAAAGTTAATTTCTAGACGAACCTAAGTGAGACGACCGAACGGCAAATCGAAGCCATGTGGCGCCCCCTATTCACCGAAACTCCAACCCTCGTGCTATCTCGGGTCTCATCCTTCCTCTAGTTCGTCCAACCAATGAAGAATCGTTATGTGGCCCTCGGACTGACGCACGATCTCTCCTTTTCATTCCTGTAGCAGTACTGTTTTGGAAATACAAAACCATCCCAAACTCACCTTACAGCTAAGCTAAGCTACTTAGATCGAACTAACTAGAGTGGGATCTGGTAATCCTGCACTATACTATGTAAGGTGTGTGCGCGCCTACCATTTCATTAGCTGGCTATAGATAAAGGAACCTAACAACCGTGACGCTTTTAGCTTTTGGCAACTCAATAAAGATAAACCCACTCTCTATGTGCCACACTCGACCCAATTATCCATCGATTAAAGAGGACAAAGAGGATACGATGATTGATCAACTAAAAGAATATTTAGTAATATAATCTTATATAATAGTTAATATTAGAATTTTGATTTTCAAATATTCAATATTAATATTTGGGTCACATAGTTATTGTTTAGTAGTTTACGTGAATACTAATTTGGAAATTTAAACACTGATGTTGGACAATTTGAATAGATTTTGTAAGCTCCAGGCAGAAAAAAAAAATGTAACAAGTATGCGACAACATCGTCAGTGGAAGAATAGATCATGTATGTGCCTCATCATAGAGGCTCAGAATATCTAACACGAAACACAATTATTACATCCGCAACGAGAAGATGAGAATCCACTGATGACGATATCATCACCGAGGAGAGCATAATGCTTGAAAACACGATTAAGATGAGGCATTTCCCACAAGCACACAATGAAGTGATGGCAAAGCGCCACGCCAACACAGTAGCTGCCACTATGAAACTTTGTATTATATTATTTTACTTAGATTGACCTCTAACGTGAGGGCAGATGGAAAATAAAGTGGATAATAAAGAAGCTAATTTCATGTATATATATATATAAAGTGGTATTTTTTAGGTGAGTGTTATTAAAGGCACCATGCTTTTATATATATATATATATATATATATATATATATATATATATATATATATATATATATATATATATATATATATATATATAAGCAATGGGTACTTATGACGAACTCGTCTCCACTGGGGCTCGAACTTCCGACCACTTGGGCTGCATGCATCTCTCTTAACCACTAGGCTAGAGGTCATTTGCGCTTATATACACACACACACACACACACACACACACACACACACACACACACACACACACTAGTATCATGGCAGATACGATATGTATGCAACACGTTTTACAATTGTTCATACTATTTTATGTAGCAAATATAACATAAAATTAAAGTTACTTTAAAAAATAGTATTTTCTATGGTAAGATATTTTTATGTTAGAAACGTTGATACCATTTTATTTAAAAAACAGAAAATATCTAACCAAACTTAATGAACAAAAGTATCCACTTCACCGTAGGAAATCACTCACTTGACAAAATTATTATAATAAAATATTCTTTGTCAGCATCTTCGAGCAACATCTTCATCAACAGGACTTGACTGGTAACTCTTACTTATAAAGGCCCGATAATCACTGGTATTGCCGACATACGTTACTCTACAAGAAATAAGAAAAGATAAAAAAAAAGTTACATGAAAGCAAAAGTAGCGATAATAATTAAGAAGAAGTATAAGTCCATCATTTAATAGACATAAACATTAGTAAGTCAAGTACCTCATATCCGTTTGTGGGAGTAAAACTTCTTGATAAACATCATTTCTTGTATTAAATTGATGTAACCAAAAATATCTTTATATCTTCATCTTAGAATCATAAATAGACAAAAAAATGTTATGTTAGAATGGATGAAGGAAAAAAAAGAAGAAGCTTATTTATAATATTTTTCAAGTTTAGTAATTTATATTTATGATTGATTGAACATTGCATTTTCTTTGGTTTTCAAAAGGAAACAAATCTTCGTATTGTTTTGAAATTATATTTTTGTATTATGTAATCAAATAAGTAAAAAAAAATATTCCAATGTGCCACCACATAATCCAAAATGGACACGAAACTGGTTTGTCGAGCATGTATGTTTTCTAGCTATATAGTTATCACTATACGCAGTCGACGTTCTTTGACATTCAAGGATTAAAAAAAATACAGAAAAATTCATGTGTTTTCTAGCCATATAGTTATCACTATACGCAGTCTACGTTCTTTGACATTCAAGGATACAAAAAAAAAAATGTTTCCTAGCTATATAGTTATCACCACACGCTGTCGACCTTTGACATTCAGGGTCTGCTTGGATTGAGGGGGAAAAATAAGTAGAGTTAAGTGGGATTAAATGAAGGGGAGTTAAGTGAGGGGGAGTAGAGTCAATATATAGAACCTTGTTTGGATTGGAGGGAGAGTTAAGTGAGGGGTATTTAATAACTCTTGCTTGGATTAGAGGTTTTGAGTGAGAAGAGAATTAATAAAAGTATGATAGTTACCAAAATAACCTTATTACATATGTCATAAAATTAAATTTGATTGAAATTTTAATTATAACTTGTCAAAATATCTTCACAAATTAGGAAGGTACGGAGCAACATGTTGAAAACAAAAAAAAGGGAGAAAAATTATAATATTTTATAGAACAAATGAGGGGTATTTATAACTTTTTAAACAAAATTCCTCAATCACCCTCCTTAACCCTCCGATTTGGGGGGTTAAAAAAAAGACAAAAGAGGGTGAATAAACCCTCACTTAACCCTCTATAACTCTCCCTCCTAAACTCCCACCCTCAAACCAAGCATGATTTTATTTTCCCCTTAGTTAACTTTCCCTCACTTAACTCTCTTAACCCTAAATCCAAGCAGACCCTCAAGGATAAAAAGACATAAAAATTTATGTTTCCTAGCTATATAGTTTTTACTATACGCAGTCGGCGTTCTTTGATGATCAAGGATTCAAATAAACAAAAAAAAAAGTCCTATGCTTATCGAATATACTAAAAAACAAATATGACAAAATATTTTCATTTGTATTTTTGTCTGGTTGAACATTGAATTTTATATGATTTACAATAGGCAACAAATCTTCATATTGTTTGGAATTGACAAATCATCATATTGTTTGGAATTTTTTATTTTATTGTATGAAGTAATAAAATTAAGAATCAAAATTTTGATTCTACTCGAATCTATAATTTTAAATCTTATCATATTAGAAATTATTTTTGTAAAGTAATTAAATCTATAATTTCAATTCTATCTTATCTACAATTTACAAGAGAACAAAATAAATAATCTTACTAATTTAAATTGACGTAATATAGAATTATCTTTATCTTCATCTTAGAATTAAAAATAGGAAAATAAATATTAGGTATAGATGGATGAAAGGAAAAAAGAAGCTTATTTATAATATTTTTCAATTTTGTTAGTTTTATATTTCTGTTTGTTTGAACATTACATTTTCTCTTCCAATTGGAGATAAATCTTCGTATGTTTGAATTTTTTTTATTTTGTTGTATTATATAATCAAATTAAGAATTAAATTTTTTATTCTTGTTGAATCTATAAATTTAAATCTTATCATATTCAAAATTACTACGGTAAAATAATTAAACCTATAATTTGAATTCAATATTATCTACAATTTAAAAGAGAATTTTTCTATAATATATCCTAATCTAAATTGATGTAATCCAAAATTATAGTTATATCTTCACGTAGAATTTAAAATAGAAAAAGAATATTATATATGAATGGATGAAAAGGAAAAAAAAAATCATATTTATAATATTAGTTTTATATTTCTGTTTGTTTAACGTTGTATTTTCTTCTGTTCCAACTGGAGACTTGAATTCAATCTTATCTACATTTTAAAAGAGAACAAATTTTATAATCTATTCTAAATAGTCTAAAATTATCGTCATATCTTCATCGTAGAATTAAAAATAAAAATAAAAAAAATTTGGTAGGGATGGATGAAAGGGGGAAACACTTATTTATAATATTTTTTAATTTTATTACATTTATATTTTCGTTTAGTTGAATGTTATATTTTTTTTCGGTTTCCAACTGTTGGAGTCCAATATGTAACATATTTGCGGAGTCCAAATCTGATTAAATATTTGATTTTAGATTTGGATATCCATAATTGGTGCTAGGCTATTTTATATATAATATGATTCTTATTTTAGGGTTTCCAATTTAGGAAATCCTATTATGATCTAAAATAGGATGCTGATGGACTATTTTAGGTGTAATATGATTCTTATCTTAGGGTTTCCTATATAGAAAATCCTATTATGACCTAGAATAGGATTTTCTCATCCTATGTATAAATATATATGGTGTAAGGGTGGATACACAAAGCATAGCACAAAGTTGAGATTTCTGGTACTCGTTCACAGGAGATCTAAGAGAAGGTCCGCACTGTCCTCTTAGGACTTTGCCACACTAGACAAAAGGAAGGAGGAGATATGATCGAGGTGTCGTCAACTTCAGTTAGGAAGATTGCTACATGTTGGTGAGTGATTCATTGTAATCTCTGTCATTTCGTCTTTAGTATGGTGAGAGGGTTAAACCTATTAGGGTAAAGGGTTCAACAATTATTTTTGTCAATCTTGTAATTTTATCTAAGTTATATAGACTGGAATCTGTCCAGGTGATGTAGTCACCGCCAAAAACTTGTCGTTATCTGTGCTTGGTGTTCGTTAGACATGGGTTGGTTATTTCAGGTGGGTTGGACTAAGTTTTTGCAGCGGCAACGCCTTAGACACGGTATTGGAGCGCTTGTAGGGCATGTTCAATTCCTAACATATAGTATTACAGCTTTTAGGGTTCTGTCAACCATGTCTATGAACTAGATGAACACTCGTATGATCACCCATACAGGAAAGAATTAGACGATTTGGAAGCTAAGGATGAATGATCTACTCTAGTACAAGGACTTGCATGGTCCATTTTAGGGTGACAACACAAAGCCATATGACAAAGATATTGAAGACTGGAAACGACTAGATCGAAAGGCCGTTTGATTCATCCGCCAATGACTGGACAACTCAGTATTTCACCAAGTGTCCATGGAGAGTTCGATAAAAGCATTCTAGAAGAAGCTACATTTGCTGTATGAAAGGAAGACGGCTGACAATAAGGCGTTTCTTATTTGCCAACTCATCAAGAATCGATAGCACAACATCGAACGAGATTGGGGTATCTTCAATCAACTGTCTGCGATGGTGATTGATGATGAGCTTAGGCCCATCTACTTTTGAGTTCTCTGCCTGAAATATGGAAGACATTGGTGGTGTCGGTGAGCAACTCCACATCGGATGGAGTAATGACGATGGAGGCAGTCAAAATAGCTTGTTGAATGAGGAGGTCCAGTATAAGCAAGTTGAATTATTGCAGGAGTTTGCTCTAGTGGCTTCATACAGGAAGGGAAGACTCAAGTCACAAGCAAGAACATGGAAGAGTTATCAGAATCTTGCGTTTGTTGACCACGAGGATGGTTAGTATCACTGTGACAAAATGGGTCATATTAAGAGGAATTGCATGAAGCTCAAAGCTGAGAAGGCCAAAGACAAGGACGATCAGGAGGATCTCACAACAATAGGAGATATTATCATCGTAGCAATCGACAAAAAGGAACGTTGTGGCATGTATCATGATGGCGGTTGGGTCATGGACACGGAAGCGTCGTATCATGCCACTCCATAGAGGAGGATCTTCACGTCATACCGTGGCACATGTTTGGACGTGTGAAGATGGGCGACAATGGGACAATTACAATTGTAGGCATCGGTGATGTGCACTTGACAATAGAGTTTGGTGAGAAGCTCGTCCTCAAGGGTGTGCGACATGTATCGAGTTTATGATACAACTTGGTTTCGGTAGGGAGGTTGACAAATGTTGGCTGTTGCAGTTTTTTTAGGAAAAAAGATTGGATGCTTGCGAATGGTTCCCAATAGTTGGCTCGAGGAGATTTGTATTGAGGCATATATAGGCTCAAGCTACTGATTTGTACAGAAAGGCCACAGATACCAGATGGAGGCTCGAGGGGTGTTCGACGGGAGTTAGTATAGTGTCCCGCTCCACGAAGGCACTAGATGAATAGAGAAATCGATGCTGGCTCGAGAGAAAGCCTTCACGAAAACGATTGATCTAGGTGAGTGACAAGGACTCCCCTTTCTGATTCTTTCACGCCAAATAAAGAATCTATGAGTCCTCAATGTATGCTAATAAATGAACGAACTGTGAACCCCCCATTTTATTATTATTATTATTAACTAAAGACCAATTAATGCTAGGCTAGTTTGCAACAACCTTATATAAATAGACTAAACTAGAGGATATGGCTTTATAATATCACTAATACTAATTTTGTCTATAGATTGTTAATCTCATTAACTGATTAATTGGATCATTTTTTTTTGTGATTATAAGAAATTTTTGTGTGTATATATATCTTCAGCAATTATTTATCACCAAGGATTTTAAATTCCCAAAACTACCTTGCTTATAATTATCCCTATAAATATTATTATAGGTGGATAAATAATCCTGATATTATTAGTGATTATTTAGCGTAATTACCGGGACGATAGTGATACTTGAAGGTCAAGGGCACAGTATAATAGATATTTCTTCTTGCAAATATTGGCAGTATAATCTTTTAAAATAAAATTAGATTTTTCTTAATAAAATTTTGTGGGCTTAATTTAAATGTTACACATTTTCTTCCTTCCTTCAGTTCCTGTTAGCCCAGCCCGACCCAGCAGAAACCTCCTACTCATATTTTTCTTTTTTTGTTCTTTTTATTTTTTCGGCCCATCTTATGGGCCCATGGCCTAAACCGAATAAGGCAGAACATCCTTGCTTGAGACCATGGAGTCGATTCGGATCGAAAACCCAAACCCCTACTCATACGAAAACCCGACTTGCCCACTTAAGTTTAAATCCAACGTTCATATTGTAGTACTGTGCTTCTTCTTCGGTGGAAGCATGAAGTTTTCTACTGTGTAATAGAGCAGCCTCATCTGCTTATAGCAGCGTACATGAGCCTGACAGCTCGACAGTATTAGTTAATCTAGATTATAATACTTTTGATTAGTCTTTTGCTTACTTGGTCCATAGACACATGTGTGCCCATGAGTAAAATACTCCTCCCTTTGTTCTGGTCCATAGGACATGTGTGGCCAGGAGTGAAGCACTCCCCTTTATTTGTTGTTATTCACATATTCAATCTTTGTATAAGCCTATATAAAGGCACAAACTAATGATGAATAATACAATAGTTTCAATTTCTTTCTCCACGAATCCTTCCTATTTTCACCTCTAGTTCCTAGTTTCAATCTTAAGGCCAAAATTTGGTATCAGAGCTCCAGGTTGTATGCCAAAGTATCTTCGACTCGACAAGATGTCAATCATCGAGCACTCGTCGGTGCCAACAACAAAGGAGGGGAGCATAACCCTGCACTACCCGATGCTGACGTCTTACAATTACTCCAGTTGGGCGATTAAGATGGAGGTCTTCATGGAGGCTCAAGGCGTTTGGGACGCCATTGAACCCGCGGCCGGGGTGGTCATAGAAAAGAAGAAGGACAAGATAGCGTTGGCGTGCATTTTCCAAGCTGTCCTCGAGGAAATCCTACTCCAGCTGGCCAATGAATCTTGGGAAAGCCTGAAGACAAAATGCCTAAAATTAGCTTTTGAAAGAAAACGAGAAAAATACAAAAGTACAAATAGATTCTGGAGAGTATTGCTATAGAAGTCTGATCTGAGAGCGATCACTTTGTTCCTTGGACCACACGAAGATGATGAAGAGAACTTCTTGAAGAAGATGAACAATCGAAAGAACTAAGTCACCAGAAAGGTATCGACACAACGGCACTGATGGCACGGTCGAATGCTTTCCTGCTTTGCTTCACCCTGTTCTTGAGAAAAAGTTGAAGAAATGCTTCTGGAAAATATCACTCTGAAAGTATGAGTTTTTTCAGAATCTCCTTCTCTGTCTCTCTCTTGATGTCTTCTTCTGTTAAAAATAAGTCTATTTATAGACTAGACCCTCTGTGCGTAAAAAGCAACATAATTGGGTCTCTACGTAAGTAACTGCCACCCACGATTGAAAATCAACCTTTACGTGTGATGACACGTGTCCCATATAGAGTTGTGATCTCTACGCATGGTGACACGTGTTCCACAACTTCAACAATATGGGGAGAGCACGTACACACGTTCTTCGATAAGTGTGACATGAAAGCCACGTATGCAGACCACGTTCTCACATAGCCAGAAAAGATTGGACGTAAAAATAATCCAAAATAGACTTCCTGCGTAAAGTAGCAGACTGGGCGTAAAATAACCCAAAATAGACTTCCTGCGTAAAGTGGCTGAAAAGTAGCCTTGAGCGTATAATTAGCTCAAATAAACTCTATGCATACGAAAGCCTTGAGCGTAAAGACTCAAATAGCTTTCATGCGTAAAGGAAGTGGTCTCTTGAGCGTAAAGTGGCCTATCTGCACGCTAAACGACAAGTGTTGGATTTGGTGTAAAAATCTTCTTGGCTTCTGTGTAATGTACTGTCAGAAAATCATTCTGTCAGAGCAGTATCACGCGCATTAAATGCGACATGGACAACCTGTCTCTCGCGTAAAGGCTGAGGATGGCTCTCACGTAAAGTAGTTCGCGTAGAGTTAGACTCTGTTTGATCTCTACGTAAAACTTGAATCTGACTCAGTTTGACTTGCATAAAGCTTTCAACTTCTTTGACTTGGTCTATGAAGAAAATTTATTTATGCTTCTACAAGACTCCCTTCAAAGTTTTCAAATTTTTTCTAAGTTTTGAAATACTTTGAATCAGAAGCATAAAATCTGGGATATCCAACAGTCCGCGTAAAATTCGGGATACCCAACAGTCAACTTAGAAGCGTAATATTCGGGATATCCAATAGTCAGTATAAATTTCGAAAATTTGAACCGATTTCAAAATTCTCTATAAATAGAGCTTTGCGAGTAGAGAGAGAATCTTTACTCATTCTTGCAATCTCTATCTTCTTTATTCTCTTCTTCGAAATCTCAGTTCAAATCAATGGCCCCAAGAGCAAGACCACCGCTGGCGCCAATGGCAAGAAGTCCGCCGCTGCTTCGTCGAGTAGTGAGCGTACGGAAACCGCCGTCGCATCATCGGAGGTAACCCGAAGGACCAACCCCGCTGTGACTCCGACCATGATAGGTAGAACCCTACCTAATTTGGCCATGGATTCGTCGAAGAAGAAGAAGAACCGAACCCTAAACTTCATGCCCACGTTTATACGTGTCAGCGTAGAATAAGAATCACAAAATATGCCCACGTTTATACGTGCCATCGTTAAAATAGAAATAAAATACGCTCACATCTATACGTGCCAGCGTAAAATATAAACAACAAAATATGTCCACGTCAATACGTGCCCGCGTAAAATGTTTAAGCATTAAATACGACCACATCTATATGTGCCAGCATAAAATATGAACAACAAAAATATGCTCACGTCTATACGTGCTAGCATAAAATGTTAAGCATTAGATACACCCACATGTATATGTGCCAGCGTAAAAATACGCAAGTCACCCACGTTCATACGTGTCAGCGTAAAGCAAGTCAAAAGACTATATATTTTCATGCGTACAACTTTTACTCTTTTTGAACAGAGAAAAGTATGCATAAAACTTTTAGTCATGAACTGCATTAACTTAGAATATTTCCAAAATTTGAAAAGTATTCAAAAATCCTTTACGCACAAATCTTCACTTGCATAAAAGAACTCTTGCATAAAGATGAACCAACTTAGGATATTTCTCAATCTTTTTGAAACCAAGAATGAAAAATTTCAAAATCTTTACACACTAACACTTATTTGCGTAGAAGCATCTGCGTAGAGATGTATAGAAATCAACTCTAAATTTTACTAACTTGATTTTTTGTTGATATTCTTTTTGCTGTAATATTTTAAATCATGCAATGAATGAAACATTTTTTATATAAAATGATTGTGAGATAGAGAACAGTTATCAGAGGTAATATGGACATGATAAGTCTTCCAAACTCAATAAAGTAGATTATATCTATCCAGAGGTAATGTGGACATGATAGATAATAAATCATGTTTTCTTTTTAGAGCATACAATACTATCAGAGGTAATATGAACATAATAGATCGTAATGACTCAAAGAAAAATAGATTAATATCTATTCAGAGGTAATACGGACATGATAGATGGAATAAGGAAAAGAAATAGATTTAATATTTATTCAGAGGTAATGTGGACATGATAAATAATAAATCTTTTTCTTTCTGAAATCAGATGGTAAGACAGAAAATCAAAATTCTCTTTTAGGAGAATAAATAATCAGCTTAACCAAACCTTGGTAGCTGGGGAATAAAGAAGAAATTCAAACATAGTATTTATTCAAGAATTTGCTATTAATTGGCATCATTATCAAATCTCCATTAGGTTTCGATAACCTATAGGCACCATTGGAGAATACTGTCTCGACTACATAAGGACCTTCCCATTTAGCTTGGAACTTGCCTTTGCTCTTATCAGTCATAACCATAGGTCTTCGGACAGCTAAGACTAGCTCACCGACTTTTAATACCCTCTCTTTAACTTTACGGTTGAAAGCTCGAGATATATGGGCTTGATATAGCTCGATGTGCTATTGTGCTTGAAGATGCTTCTCGTCCAGACCCTCAAGTTCTTGGAGTCGTAAGCGATCATTATTTTCAGAGGTTAGCTCATTAGCAATGGCTATTCTAAGAGACATGATCTGAATTTCCAATGGAAGAACTGCCTCGCATCCGTAAACTAGTGAGAATGGTGTAAAACCAGTGGGAGTTCGGACTATTGTTCGATAAGACCATAAATATTCTCCAAGTTTCTCATTCCAATCACGTTTATTAGAAGAGATGAACTTTTTGAGAAGTTTAATAATAGTTTTGTTAAAAGCTTCCACTAAACCATTAGCAGCTGGATTATAGGTCGTAGAAGCTATGTTCTGGATCCAATTTTTATCACAAAATCGATAAAATGCCTGACTGGCAAATTGTGGTCCATTATCATGGATTATCCTTCGGAGAACTCCGAAACGATAAATGACATGATGTTTGATGAAGCTAACCACATTAGACGTTTTTACTTCCACAAGAGGAACTGCTTCTGCCCATTTAGAAAAGTAATCGGTTATAGCCAGGATAAACCGATGCCCTTTTACAGAAGGAGGATTAATTGGACCAATAATATCCATGTCCCAAGCTTCGAAAGGCCAACAAGCTGCTGTAGGATGTAAGAATTCAGAAGGTTGATGAATAAAGTCAGCATGAATCTGGCATGCTTTACACCGTCTGGCATAATCCACAGCGTATGCTATCATAGAAGGCCAATAATAACCCATTCTTCGAATACGGTCCTGTAGTTTCGGACCTGGTTGATGCTCCCCACAAACTCTATCATGAGCTTCACGTAGTATTTGTTTGGCTTCACTTTCTGAAAGACAACGCAGTAAAATTCTGTCATAAGAACGAAGATACAACATATGCAAAGAAGAATCATAGTAGAATCGAAATGATCGTCTTTTGATTGATGCGGCTTCTTTTGGATCTTCAGGTAAAATCCCATGAACCGCATAATCAATAAATGAACTTCTCCAATCCCTTTGCTGAGAATTTGATTCTGTAGTATAACTCTGTTCGATATGCAAATTATTCTTGACACATAATAGATCTCTATCCAATAAAGTGATAGTATTTTATCTTCTGATTGGAACTGCTAAGTCTGCAGCTAGGCTAGCAAGAGTGTCAGCTTCCAAATTTTGAGAACGTGGTATGAATTCAATGAAGAATCCTTTGAACGAAAGTACCAATTTGATTACCACTTGATGATAAGGAATGAGGTCAGGATTTCTGACTTCATATGTCCCTCTGACTTGGTTGACAATCAGTTGAGAGTCCCCATATGCTTCCAAGAACTCAATGTCTAATTGTTTTGCTACTTGAAGACCAATTAGCAGAGCATTATATTCTGCCACATTATTGAAGCATGATTCATTAAGAGAATAAGCACGGTATATGACTATTTTATCAGGAGAGACCAAGACGATGCCTACTCCGGAGACAATATTGCCTTTAGGCCCAACTCGTGATGCTCCATCAAAGTATAGTTGCCAAATGTCATCCCTCAAAGTCATGTTGCAATCTACGACTTCATCTGAAATATCCTCATATAGCTTAGAGGCTTCAGGTATAGGGTGAGTTGCTAAGAAATCAGCTAATGCTTGACCCTTCACTGATTTTTGAGGTACATAGACCATATCATAAGCAGTAAGCAATATTGTCCAGGTGGCTAACCAGGAGTTAAGGATACTTAGTTTTCTCATCAATACCCGAATATGATTTATTCTGGATATGACATGAATAGTTTGTCCTGACACATAATGTCGTGTCTTTTGAACGGCAAAAACCAAGGCCAGACATTCTTTCTCCACAGGAGTATACCTTGTTTAGCTCCAACCATCATTCGGCTAAGATAATAAATCGCCTGTTCATGACCCTTATCACTTTTCTGTACTAGAAGAGCACTGAGAGAATGATTCAATGCTCGAACATAGAGCAAAAAGGGTCTTCCCATTACTTGAGGAACTAAAACAGGTGGATTTGTAAGGTATTGCTTGATGTCATTGAATGCTTTTTGACATGCTTTATCCCAAACAAATGACACACCCTTCTTCAATAAACGAGAGAAAGGTTGACATCTCTCAAAAAGATTTGATATAAATCTCCTGATATAAGCAATGCGACCTTGGAAGCCATGTAGTTCGTTTAGATTGCGTGGAGAACGTATTTCAAGAATTGTTTTGGTTTTATCAGGATCAATATGGATACCTTGAGAAGTGATCATAAATCCTAAAAATTTGCCACTGGAAACCCCTAAGAAAGACATAGTGGGATTCATCTTCAGTTGATGTTAATGTATCAACTCAAATACTGTCTTCAAGTCTTGAATGTGATCATCTTTAATCGACTTTTAACAGCAATATCATCCACATAACATTCAACTATTTTCTGCAGATGTTCTTGAAAGATATTGCTCATGGCCCATTGATACATAGCACCGGCATTTTTTAGACCAAATGGCATAACCGTATAACAGTAAACTCCAAGGGGTGTACGAAAAGCAGTATGCTTTTCATCTCCTGGATGCATCTTAATCTGGTTTTATCCTGAGAATCCATCCATGAAAGACATGCGTTCAAAACCACATGTATTGTCTATCATGACATCGGTAATCGAAAGTGGAAATTCGTCTTTTGGACAAGCTGCATTAAGATTGCAAAAATCTATGCAAACTTGAACTTTTCTATTCTTCTTCATGACAGGAACAATGTTGGCAACCCAGTCTGGGTGTTGTTCTACACGAACAAAGCCACATGTGATCAGCTTTTTGACTTCTGCTTCAATTGCATTCATCATATCTGGTCGAAAATGCTGCTGCTGTTGTTTTACAGATTTGGCATTAGGAAGAATATTGAGTTTATAAATAGCTATTTTAGGATCTAGACCTGACATATCCTCATAGCTCCATGCAAAGATATCAATATATTCTTTAATCAGCTTTATCAACTCTTCTTTTTCATCTTTAGAAAGGTTTTTACTGATGAATATTGGCTTAGACGTAGTTTCGTCTCCAACATCAATCTGGATGATTTTATCTCTGTGGGTGGCTGTCGTTGTTCAAATCGAAGTTCCCACTGAGTATCCATTTGTTGGGCCCAAGGATCATTTTTAAATAGCTCAGATTCACCATCAGTTTGAACCATATTGACTGAAAAGACGTACTCAGATTCAACATACTGGCTTCCTTCAGAATTTGAGGATTGTAAAGAACTGGAAGAAATTTTTTCTTCCATATCTTCATTAAACATGTGGGATGTATCAGATCCCAAACCATGACGAGTTTGTTGATAAAATGGATCGGTTTGAACCATATTGACTGGAAAGACGCACTCAGATTCAACATACTGGCTTCCTTCAGAATTTGAGGATTATGAAGAACTGGAAAAAAATTCTTCTTCTATATCTTCATTAAATATGTGGGATGGATCATATCCCAAACCATGAAGAGTTCGTTGATAAAACGAATCGCCACATAATGGTAATTGTCTACCTTTTCCCTGATTGAGACCTAACATGGTTTTCAAATCATATCCCATGTTCTGAATAATCTTAAGAGATTGTTGACTATATCTGTCAATTCTGATTTTTCCCTTATCCTTCTCTTCGAGAATATCTGTATGGAGAACAGGATTATTTCTAGCCAAACCAAACACAATTTGACGCTTGTTTTTCTTATTCGACGGGACCACAAAATAAGATTCATTGTGGCATCTATAAGTTACACAAGCTTGTGACAATGAGGTTACAGGTAGAAGATAAGGAGAAGATGTTAGAAACTTCTGAGCATAAGGTCCAACATCAACATGAGGAGGAAAAGAATTTTCCTTATGATTAATATATAAGGTTTCCTCTGTATTCATGTTATTTTTATGTTGATGACTTTGATTATCAGCAGATAAAGTCATTCTTTCAATAAATTTGACAGCCATATACTCAAAAAGGAAATCTTCATTGATATGAGAAAGTACAGAATGATCAATATTTACATCATTGACAAATTGATTACTACGCTTTGGATTAATCATTAACGGACTAGCATCCGTCTTTGGCGTAGACTTTCCAAGGTTGATGACCAATGGTTCTGGATCAATTGTACGAGAAGTACGTCCTTTAAACTTGATCATGAGAGGTTGAACTTGGCACTTGACTGAAATTATTTTCAACAGGTCCAGTCAGGACAGGAACGAGCACATCTCATCTAGAAAACCCAAGTAAATGACAGAGAACTATAAAGCAGTTATAGACAGTTGTATTGATGAAAATGGCAGTTTATATTCAGGTGATGGTAAGAAAGACAGATAAAGTGCAAGGAAGGTAAATACTAAACAAGAGAAGAATCATAGCAATGAAGACTGTAAAAATAGAACTAGCTGAACCAGGGTAATATGATATAAAGTCCAGACAATAATGTAGACAAGTGTAACTCCAATGTAAGTCCAGTACAGGATGAATCTCATACAAGATGAATCCAGCAAGGGACGATTCCAGTTATAGTGATCAATAATTCCAGGGTGAGTCCAGCCTATACTCTAGCAGTGTGTTTTAAAATATCGAGATCGACATGTAAACGGCTATAGGTAATCCGGCACATCACACACCTGGCCGTGTGTGAGATGGCTATCATTCCAGTATGATTCCAGCAAAAGGGTGATTCCAGAAATGGGGTATGTCTACATGTCTTACTCTAGTATTTCCCTTCTCAGCAAGTGAATCCAGAATTCCGACACAATGATTCAAGATGAGTCCAGCCAAGTACAATGATACCAGTAAATGATTTCGGGGTGATTCCAGTAAATGATTCCAGTAATAGAAGCCGGAAATAATGATACCAGTAATAGAGGCCAGAAAATAAATGTGTGTCGTATACATGAATCCAGTAATATCCAAACGTGTTGTAACAGAGAATCGTATACAACTAACTAGAACTGAAATACAGTAATTGACAAATAAATGAGAGAACTATCAGAGAATGTACTCGCCTGATACTCTGAAAAGAGTAGTGTAATGTCAGATGTCTGCACCAGAGTCACAATGTCCTAAATAGAGCAGTACAGGTTATAATATGTTTAAAATAAGATAAATGGAGTCTATGATGCAATCTATATGATTTCTAGGCCAAACTAGGTCAAAGTCAACTCTAAGTCAACCCTAGTCAACTGTCTAGGTCAAACTGGGTCCAAGTCAACTCTCTATGGTCAACTATCTAGTTAACTAAGTCAACAAGTCCATATTGGTCAAACTTAGGCTAGTAAGGGTCAATTGGTTAAACTTGGTCAATTTCTAGGTCCTCTATAGGCTACACATAAGCCCATAGGCTAATGATTACTAAGCTACCAATCACTTGACATAAATACATATGGTGTATATATATATATATATGTAAGGCAACTAACCTATATATCAACAATGAATTTATCCTCATATATATACACATAGATGCATACATTCATTCATTATCTACCCTGCATACACATGCATACATATAAATTACATATAGGTGTAGAGATGGTATATGGCATGTGGGGGTGTGTGTGTCTAGTGACAGGTTTTGGTAGGTTAGTGTATCATGTGTTTAGGGATATGAATCAAATGACAGTGGCTATTATATAAATGAGTGTGTGCCTCTAATACATGTGAGTATGTGATATGAGGATGAGTGTAGAGGATGTGGACATGCAAGTAGGGAACAATGTGTGTGGTATTAGTTCCCAGAATTAGTGAGGTGTTCTCAGTTAGAGTTCTCAAGAAAAGAAAGTTCAATTGACAGTCTAGGGGGAACAGGTTATTCCTGTGTTCCCAGGATCATGAAACCAACACCAAACATAACTCAATAAACAGAGCTCGAAATCAGCCTATGGGTCCTGTCATGTGCACATTGCTTGATTCAATCCAAACTAGGATTGATACAGGCAATGCCAAAGTGGACTGAACATAGCTGATGCCATTCAGTCTCAGGTTTTTAAATAGCCACCAGCACCAATCCAAATGTCAGGTTTACATAAAGTCTCATCAAGTTAACATATCAATTTAAAAACCCATTTCAGTTATCAATGCTCTAATAAACATTAAAGTTCTGGAATTATTCTCAGGTTCTATAGTATTGCAATGTATGGGATATGCAATACACTCTCAGGTTCTATCCCCTCTTGGTACAACATATTGTCAAGACAACTGATACCAGGTGGGATACATAAGTCCAAAGCTCACCAATACACCACTGCTTAACACCTGATATTACTCAAGTATCTCAACCTTCACAACACTCTAATATGCAGGCAGAGGTTTAAAAGATTGCAGGAAAATCTGGAATGTAGGTGCAGGGAATGACATATACTGTGAATGAAGGTAGGCAGTGAGCTATACATGTGTGTGAGAGCATTGTGTGTACTGCCAATGTGTCAAAGGGTGAATGAGCATGTGAGCATAGCAGTGGGTGATGACAGGTTTTGGTCTCAGGTAGCTAACAGTGTCCCAGGATTTTTCAATAACCAACAAAGTGTCAGTACAAACCTGAAATCATCCCACAGTGATCAGTTATACATATGACAGTGGCTAAATATGTTGTAATGGATAGATATAAATTTATGCTTGGGAATTTACTCATGGACAGCCATTCCAGCTAGTGTGGAGTACAAGACTTCATCAAGGAAGAATGTGGTCATGATGTTATATGGTGTGGACAGGGCAGATGGATATGTAGTGAACAATATGAGGCTCGACTGAACCAACGTTCAGTGTCTGAGCGACTGGGCATGCATATTTTGTTTAAAGTATCAACACATCTATACACCAATGGAGAAAATAACTGAGAAGTAAAGGGACAGGACAGATGAGGAAGAATGAGGACCAAACATGTGAAGCAAGGATAAATTAGAGAGGGGACTCTAAGATATGCAGAACATGAAGGGAGTGAAGTGGTAAACGAGTGCATGACAGGTCTCAAGTGGTGTAAGGCCATTACAGTGGAGTGATGCATATGTTGTGAGTGCAAGAAGGCCATATGCAGAACAATGTCTGTAGGGGCAGAACATGTAGGTTCTGATTCATATGACAGTGTCAGTAATTGTATGAACTATGATACCATTCGAGTGCAGTGAACTACAGGTGTATCTGGACAAGCAAAGGGCTAAAGGTGTATACAAATGTGGAGTGAACACTTGTGAAAGAGTGTACAGTGAGTGAAATGAGTGTAATGACAGGAAATTAATAGTGTAACAGTTAACATAGGTTCCAACTCCAAACTAGAAGTCCCAAACAACCCAATTCCATATTTAAACAAACATTCAAAACAAATTTCAAATCCAAGACTGAACCAATGTTCATAGGACTGTAACTCCATTACTCAGGCCTATACATACATGTAGACATTATAAAATGGGTATCAATTTATATTATCTAACAATTTAAGTAACATTTAACTCAAAAAAAACTGCCACAGTATCCGTGAGAACAACAAGTTCATGAAGCACATAGGAAACCCAAATCGACATAGGAAAACCCAATAAACCATCAAATTGATCATGCCAACACATAGTACACATGTGCTCGTGTCATAGGGATGCATTTGTGTCCAGAAAACTGGACAGGAATGTGTCCAAAACCAAATTCGAACTGTGTCTGAAAACAGGAAATTCAGTCCTCGTGCACGCGTGCACGTGTGTCCAACTCACGACACAGGCCACGTGGAGACACGTGGCCGTACACACATGTTCACCTAGACTAGGGGGACGTGTCCACATGCCTGTCCCGTGTCCACGTGGTGTCTACGTGTCGATACGAGGCCGTATCAGTGAGCAAATACAGTGCGTGCAGTGACAGTGCGTGACCCGTGCGAACGCGATAACTTTGCGCACAGTGAACGAAAGTTCGTGAAACTTTGCGTGCGTGATGTCAGTGGGTGCCCGCACGTGCACACAAAATTTTGTGGCAGATAGTGTCGTATCGTGTCCTGTAGGACACTCGGGCAGCAGGGGACTGCACGAGGCCTGTGCTGTGTCCGGTGCGTGTGGTGCGTGTCCGATTTGGACACAAAAACCCCCTAAATTCGTGCTCAGACACATAAATATATAATCTACATATTAAGAGCTATCCAAATATATAATTTGTTTTGAAAAACAATAACATACAATCCATTGAGGCATTTCGTCAAACACCTAACATACCATACGATACGTGTCCGATACGGACACCAAACAGACACGAAATTCACCCAAATTTCAGGGACACCTAGGGGGCTCCTAGATCTAGCCCTACATGTAAAGAAAACTGAAATTTAAATCAATTTAAAGGATTTTACCTATATGTGCAAAAAGCTTGAAAAAGCTTTAAATAGGGGATTCTTTCTCTTGGTGCCAAAAGCTCCAAATTGTCCCAAAGCTGGGATTAAATTCCATATTCAGAAAATAGGAGGAAATTAGGTTCTAATGCAAGAAACTAGGATTAAAAAGGACTTAAAATGAATTTATGGAGATTTTTGGAAGAGGGATAATACCTTTCTTTTTCCAATGTTGAAATGAATGAAAGGAGGAGGCAAGCCCTAGAGAATAAGTGTTTATATAGGGTGGGGATCCCTATGGCTGGTCATTTAGGGTTTGGTTAGGGTTAGGGCCTCTAGTTATGGGCCATGGGACAAGTCATGATCAAATAAATCATTTAGCCATAAGTCATTTTATGAAACCATAAACCATGACTTAAATGCACTAAACCAAATCTTCTCATTCTAAAATTAGTTTCTAATGACTAAATATAGGTTAACATAAGTTAGACTAGGGTCACCATGGCTAGGGTTAGCTTCTAGGCTAGCTCACTAGGTCTCAACAAGTCAAGTCAACCAAAAATTCACCAATTCAACAAATTACCAAATAAATCAAATAAGTCAGAATGACCAAAATACCCTTAGGCTAAAAATGACAATTAAATCATCCTAATGACATGGTTAGGCTCTAGGTCATGCAGTCTCTCAGGTTTCACTAGCAGCACATCAAAATCACAAGTCATGACTTAAAACAGTTTTAAATAGTTTAAAAATTACCAAAAATCATAATGTGAAATAAATATCAATGAATAATAATTATAATTACAAAATTTCAAAAAAATACCCTCATCTGGAAAACTGGGTGTTACAATCCTACCCACCTTATGAAAATTTCGTCCTCGAAATTAAGATGATCGCACCTTGCCTAGGTCAAACCCCCAAGCAATCAAAGTCGAAGCAATACAATCCTACTGGTCATGATTCTACAGTCTCGAACAGGGTAGCTACACTATCTAGCAATCACAAGCAATATCCTGGCAGGTACTAAGGGAAATCACACATGGAAGTGGGGAGGAAGAATAAGAAGGTCAAACCTGCTAATCCATCACCTGCGACGTCAGTCTCCTCGGCTGCCATCGCAAAAGCTCCACCCCTCTGATGCTGAGCTATAGGTGGCCTAGCCCCCTCAAAAGGAGGTGCAATGGGACAATCTATCTTCTGGTGGGCAGCTGACCCACAGAAATAGCAAACCCTCAACCTCTTCCTGTACTGCTCCCAAATGTGTCCCGGCTTCTTGCAGTAGGAACAACTGATCGCCTTCGGGTCCTGACCCCGATACTGATGCTGCACCTGCTGAACTCCCACTGGTGCCTGCGTCTGCTGAGTCTGCACATGAGGCCTCTTGGCCTGGCCTCCGCTGCTGCTGGTACCGTGAGCGTCCCGTCCCCTCTTGAGCCTCAGCTCAAGATCATCCTCAGCCAGTAAAGCTCCCGTCAAAATCTCCTCGAAAGTGGCATCCCTGTTGCTCTTGGTCAGGGACTTGACTTCCTTGACCAGACCCTTCCGGAACCTCTGGGCCTTCGCCGCCTCGCTCAAGCCCTCTACGAATCTGCTGAGGCGGCCAAACTCCCCGGCGTACTCCTCCACTGACAGGCTTTCCTGTACTAGGCTCTCGAACTGCGACTCCAAGGCTCTGAGTACTGAATCTGGAAAGAACTTCTTCTTGAAGAAGCCCCTGAACTCCTCCCAAGTCTGTCCAGCTACCCCCACCCTGGGGTCTGACTAATACCAGGTGCGAACAAGATCTTGCATCCGGCTAGCTGCTGCCTCTATCTGGAGATCTGCCGGTATCCGGGCTAGGCGAAAGATCTCCTCAATATGCTCGATCCACTCGTCAGCATATAAAATCCCCTCTGTCCCCAGGAAGCCTCTGGGACTCATCTTCTGGAACTGCTCTATCCCTGGTGTCGTCGGTTGCTGGATTACTGGTCGAGCTGCGACCGTCGTAAGGGCCAACTCCAAGCTTCTGTCCTGTTGGGTCTGCTGCCGGTCCATAAACTGCTGGAAGTAAGCGAACATCTGTGCCGCATCCACGTATCCTGTAGGCGGCTGCTGGAACTGCATCTCCGGGATGACTGGGTCCTGCCTCCGAGCTGGTGGAGGCATACCCCCTGCTACTGCTGCTGAAGTCCCAATATGAGCAGAGTTGGCAGGAGCTGCAGCCTCCTGACCCAGCTGAACTGGCTGAGAGGTGGCAGTCCCCTCTGTAACAACTGCTGCACCAGAGTGATGTGATCGTGTCTCCACCATCCTGAAGACAGATCGAACAAGAAAGTCAATACTGAGTAGAAATCGATATAATCAAAGGAGGACAGTTTATTTCAAAGAAGGTAAATCAGTACGATATGTAGATGGCATGATTTAAAGCAGAATTTTCCTAACTGTGATTGAGTGCCTCTCCGGTAAAGCCTATCTCTCAGTCCTATCGCAGGCTTGCAGCAGTACAACTAAGTCGCCGTACTACCACGATATTCAACTAATACGACTCTCGACCTGCATGGGCCACCACTAAAAATGTGTCACGACCCGTACCCACTGTGAGGGTACGAGTACGTAACAGCGGCCAGCCTACGCCACAGTGTCGGTGGTAGAACGCTGTTCTAAGTCTCTAACTAACCATCAACTCATGCAGTATATAATGTACTCATCATAATCAACTCCGAACGGAGGACAAGTATAAGATATGGTGTAACTCAATCACAGTTTAAGCACGATAAGATAACACAGAAAATAACTAAGAAATTGAAGACAACAAACTACTGAAATAATATCAACATCTGAATAATCTCAAATACATCTCAAGTCTCAAATCTCTATATACAACTCCAGATCTAAATAGGAAAACTAAAACAAGACAGACTAACTAAACTCTCGATCACTCCTGAGTGTCGGGGCCATAGGTAGCTAAGCCATCTCCTCAGTAAAATGTAGGGCAAATGCCCTGAGGACAATCATCTGTAAAATTTTCAACAGGTCCAGTCAGGACAGGAATGAGCACATCTCATCTAGAAAACCCAAGTAAATGACAGAGAACTATAAAGCACTTATAGACAGTTGTATTGATGAAAATGGCAGTTTATATTCAGGTGATGGTAAGAAAGACAGATAAAGTGCAAGGAAGATAAATACTAAACAAGAGAAGAATCATAGCAATGAAGACTATAAAAATAGAACTAGCTGAACCAGGCTAATATGATATAAAGTCCAGACAACAATGTAGACAAGTGTAACTCCAATGTAAGTCCAGTACAGGATGAATCTCATACAAGATGAATCCAGCAAGGGACGATTCCAGTTATAGTGATCAATGATTCCAGGGTGAGTCCAGCCTATACTCTAGCAGTGTGTTTTAAAATACCGAGATCGACATGTAAACGGCCATAGGTAATTCGGCACATCACACACCTAGCCGGGTGTGAGATGGCTATCATTCCAGTATGATTCCAACAAAAGGGTGATTCTAGAAATGGGGTATGTCTACATGTCTTACTCTAGTATTTCCCCTCCCAGCAAGTGAATCCAGAATTCTGACACAATTATTCAAGATGAGTCCAGCCAAGTACAATGATACCAGTAAATGATTTCGAGATGATTCCAGTAAATGATTCCAATAATAGAAGCCGGAAATGATGATACCAGTAATAGAGGCCAGAAAATAAATGTGTGTCGTATACATGAATCCAGTAATATCCACACGTGTTGTAACAGAGAATCGCATACAACTAACTAGAACTGAAATACAGTAATTGACAAATAAATGAGAGAACTATCAGAGAATGTACTCGCCTAATACTCTAAAAAGAGTAGAGTAATGTCAGATGTCTGCACCAGAGTCACAATATCCTAAATAGAGCAGTATAGGTTATAATATGTTTAAAATAAGATAAATGGAGTCTATGATGCAATCTATATGATTTCTAGGCCAAACTAGGTCAAAGTTAACTCTAACTCAACCCTAGTTAACTGTCTAGGTCAAACTGGGTCCAAGTCAACTCTCTATGGTCAACTATCTAGTTAACTAAGTCAACAAGTCCATATTGGTCAAACTTAGGCTAGTAAGGGTCAATTGGTTAAACTTAGTCAATTTCTAGGTCCTCTATAGGCTACACATAAGCCCATAGGCTAATGATTACTAAGCTACCAATCACTTGACATAAATACATATGGTGTATATATATATATATATATATATATATATATATATATATATATATATATATATATATATATATATATATATATATATATATATATATATATATATATATATGTAAGGCAACTAACCTATATATCAACAATGTATTTATCCTCATATATATACACATAGATGCATACATTCATTCATTATCTACCCTGCATACACATGCATACATATAAATTACATATAGGTGTAGAGATGGTATATGGCATGTGGGGGTGTGTGTGTCTAGTGACAGGTTTTGGTAGGTTAGTGTATCATGTGTTTAGGGATATGAATCAAATGACAGTGGCTATTATATAAATGAGTGTGTGCCTCTAATACATGTGAGTATGTGATATGAGGATGAGTGTAGAGGATGTGGACATGCAAGTAGGGAACAATGTGTGTGTAGTATTAGATCCCAGAATTAGTGAGGTGTTCTCAGTTAGAGTTCTCAGGAAAAGGAAGTTCAATTGACAGTCTAGGGGGAACAGGTTATTCCTGTGTTCCCACGATCATGAAACCAACACCAAACATAACTCAATAAACAGAGCTCGAAATCAGTCTATGGGTCCTGTCATGTGCACATTGCTTGATTCAATCCAAACTAGGATTGATACAGGCAATGCCAAAGTGGACTGAACATGGCTGATACCATTCAGTCTCAGGTTTTTAAATAGCCACCAGCACCAATCCAAATGTCAGGTTTACATAAAGTCTCATCAAGTTAACATATCAATTTAAAAACCCATTTCAGTTATCAATGCTCTAATAAACATTAAAGTTCTGGAATTAATCTCAGGTTCTATAGTATTACAATGTATGGGATATGCAATACACTCTCAGGTTCTATCCCCTCTTGGTACAACATATTGTCAAGACAACTGATACCAGGTGTGATACATAAGTCCAAAGCTCACCAAGACACCACTGCTCAACACCTGATATTACTCAAGTATCTCAACCTTCACAACACTCTAATATGCAGGCAGAGGTTTAAAAGATTGCAGGAAAATCTGGAATGTAGGTACAGGGAATGACATATACTGTGAATGAAGGTAGGCAGTGAGCTATACATGTGTGTGAGAGCATTGTGTGTACTGCCAATGTGTCAAAGGGTGAATGAGCATGTGAGCATAGCAGTGGGTGATGACAGGTTTTGGTCTCAGGTAGCTCACAGTGTCCCAGGATTTTTCAATAACCAACAAAGTGTCAGTACAAACCTGAAATCATCCCACAGTGATCAGTTATACATATGACAGTGGCTAAACATGTTGTAATGGATAGATGTAAATTTATGCTTAGGAATTTACTCATGGACAGCCATTTCAGCTAATGTGGAGTACAAGACTTCATCAAGGAAGAATGTGGTCATGATGTTATATGGTGTGGACAGGGCAGATGGATATGCAGTGAACAATATGAGGCTCGACTGAACCAACGTTCAGTGTCTGAGCAACTGGTCATGCATATTTTGTTTAAAGTATCAACACATCTATACACCAATGGGGAAAATAACTGAGAAGTAAAGGGACAGGACAGATGAGGAAGAATGAGGACCAAACATGTGAAGCAAGGATAAATTAGAGAGGGGACTCTAAGATATGCAGAACATGAAGGGAGTGAAGTGGTAAACGAGTGCATGACAGGTCTCAAGTGGTGTAAGGCCATTACAGTGGAGTGATGCATATGTTGTGAGTGCAAGAAGGCCATATGCAGAATAATATCTGTAGGGGCAGAACATGTAGGTTCTGATTCATATGACAGTGTCAGTAATTGTATGAACTATGATACCATTCGAGTGCAGTGAACTACAGGTGTATCTGGACAAGCAAAGGGCTAAAGGTATATGCAAATGTGGAGTGAACACTTGTGAAAGAGTGTGCAGTGAGTGAAATGAGTGTAATGACAGGAAATTGATAGTGTAACAGTTAACATAGGTTCCAACTCCAAACTAGAAGTCCCAAACAACCCAATTCCATATTTAAACAAACATTCAAAATAAATTTCAAATCCAAGACTGAACCAATGTTCATAGGACTGTAACTCCATTACTCAGGCCTATACATACATGTAGACATTATAAAATGGGTATCAATTTATATTATCTAACAATTTAAGTAACATTTAACTCAAAAAAAAACTGCCACAGTATCCGTGAGAACAACAAGTTCATGAAGCACATAGGAAACCCAAATCGACATAGGAAAACCCAATAAACCATCAAATTGATCATGCCAACACATAGTACACATGTGCACGTGTCATAGAGATGCATTTGTGTCCAAAAAATTGGACACAAACGTGTCCAAAACCAAATTCGAACTATGTCTAAAAACAGGAAATTCAGTCCTCGTGCACGCGTGCACGTGTGTCCAACTCACGACACAGGCCACGTAGAGACACGTGGCCGTGCACACGTGTTCACCTAGACTAGGGGGACGTGTCCATGTGCCTGTCCCGTGTCCACGTGGTGTCTACGTGTCGATACGAGGCCGTATCAGTGAGCAAATACAGTACGTACAGTGACAGTGCGTGACCCGTACGAACGCGATAACTTCGTGCACAGTGAACGAAAGTTCGTGAAACTTTGCGTGCGTGATGTCAGTGGGTGCCCGCACGTGCACACAAATTTTTGTGGCATATAGTGTCGTATCGTGTCCTGTAGGACACTCGGGCAGCAGGGGACTGCACGAGGCCTGTGCTGTGTCCCGTGCGTGTGGTGCGTGTCCGATTTGGACACGAAAACCCCCTAAATTCATGCTCAGACACATAAATATATAATCTACATATTAAGAGCTATCCAAATATATAATTTGTTTTGAAAAACAATAACATACAATCCATTGAGGCATTTCGTCGAACACCTAACATACCATACGACACGTGTCCGATACGGACACCAAACGGACACGAAATTCACCCAAATTTTAGGAACACCTAGGGGGCTCCTATATCTAGCCCTACATGCAAAGAAAACTGAAATTTAAATCAATTTAAAGGGTTTTACCTATATGTGCAAAAAGCTTAGAAAAGCTTCAAATGGGGGATTCTTCCTCTTGGTGCCAAAAGCTCCAAATTGTCCCAAAGCTGGGATTAAATTCCACATTCAGAAAATAGGAGGAAATTAGGTTTTAATACAAGAAACTAGGATTAAAAAGGACTTAAAATGGATTTATGGGGATTTTTGGAAGAGGGATAATACCTTTCTTTTTCCAATATTGAAATGAATGAAAGGAGGAGGCAAGCCCTAGAGAATAAGTGTTTATATAGGGTGGGGATCCCTATGGCTGGTTATTTAGGGTTTGGTTAGGGTTAGGGCCTCTAGTTATGGGCCATGGGCCAAGTCATGATCAAATAAATCATTTAGCCATAAGTCATTTCATGAAACCATAAACCATGACTTAAATGCACTAAACCAAATCCTCTCATTCTAAAATTAGTTTCTAATGACTGAATATAGGTTAACATAAGTTAGACTAGGGTCACCATGGCTAGGGTTAGCTTCTAGGCTAGCTCACTAGGTCTCAACAAGTCAAGTCAACCAAAAATTTACCAATTCAATAAATCACCAAATAAATCAAATAAGTCAAAATGACCAAAATACCCTTAGGCTAAAAATGATAATTAAATCATCCTAATGACATGGTTAGGCTCTAGGTCATGCAGTCTCTCAGGTTTCACTAGCAGCATATCAAAATCACAAGTCATGACTTAAAACAGTTTTAAATAGTTTAAAAATTATTAAAAATTACCAAAACTCATAATGTGAAATAAATATCAATGAATAATAATTATAATTACAAAATTTCAAAAAATACCCTCATCTGGAAAACTGGGTGTTACACTATGTGCCCACAGCCTTAGACCCGAGAACCACATGTCAACACCCCCCGTTAGCAAGTCAATTGGTAGCATGTCCAAGCAAATAGAAAAAGCCAATGGGCTGACATATGGCCTATAGTCACAATTTGCGGTCCAAAACCACGTACCAAATATTATTTTTCTTTCATTTGTAGGTACTTTACTCTTATTTATTTATTCTTTCCAAGAGAAACAAATCAACGTTTATGCCAGAAAAGAACAAATCTGGATGGCTGCACAACTGTTCATGAATCTGGACTGCACAACTGTCCCATGTCAATAGTTGGTGGTTATTGGGTGACTGTGACAAGCATCCATATACCATGAAGATTTTCAACTCCAGTAATGGTATAAATCCATATGAAGAATTAATTGCTGATATAATTGCAACAGGATCTCATGTTTATATGACCCTCCAAAACCCTGAAGAAAGAAAATGAGGAATCTAAAAAAAGAAAAAACTGTGTTCTTGAGTAGAGCATCTACTTTCAGCTCGTAGCTTATGATGTGGTCAGAATCCAAGATAGACATATTTCCTATTGAAAAATAAAGTTTTGCAAGCAAGCGGATGCGCACATCCACTGACTTGTGGCCAGGGGAAAAACCTCATTGCACCGCACCTGTCGGCCAAGGGCTTTCGCACTTGCAAAAAGCATTGCCCCTTTCTAAATTCTTCACCTCCTCTCTTTCGGTTTCCATCACTTTCAGAAGATACACAAGACTTATACTTGAAAAAGAATTCCATAATGAGCAACATCGCGTTTTCTTTCAACTAACATAAACGAATTACATTGACAAACCTAAATCAGAACTCTGATCCTAAATCAAAACTCGGATCGCTCAAGGGAGACAATATAGGACCTTTGTGATCTGCCACACTGTACAAACTGGAGCGTTACTCACCATATAGAGCCGCCCCCGAATCAGGGGCTTCAGTAAGGACTTTTAAGGACGATCTCGAGTACCATCCTAGTGTTGTACAAGATGATGACCCTGGTCATCACTTGAAAGTCTATCACCTAGGTTCCATCTCACTCGTGCTCACCTGCATCCTGCTGATGTTTTTGGTTGAGGTGATGAATGCATATGTATCTGTTTGCTGATTAGCTTTGTGCAACTTGTGGCCCGAACTACTACTAGGTTATATTGAAATATGCTAGTAGCAGTAATGCCAAAATTGTCAAAATTTGTTCCTCATCGTACATGTATCAAAGACAACACAGACTCCAAAATTACACAAAATCGGTGCCATACCCACATTGCCATGCCACATTTGCATCTGTGAATAAAAAGTATATTGCAATTACAGAAATAGTGTTATAGCTCTATCGACGTCAAGGGACTCGCCCCCGTCGAGCTCCATGATGCGGTGGACGGTGCGCATGTACTTGGAGTCGGGCTGGTCGGGAGAGTCGCGGAAGTGGCGGAGGATCGCGACATTGATGTCCTGGACGCTGATGTTGGTGCCCCAGACGAAGACAGGGACAGAATCGTCGGCGGAGGGGTCGGTGGCAGGGTCGGGACCGTCGGCATCGGAGGAGAAGGACATGGGGGTGGCGGGAGTGGCGGGGGTTGTGGGGGTCTGGGATGTGGCATGAAGGGGTCCGGTGGGCGGAGGATGGAGAGGGGTTCGGCTGGTAGGAGTGGCGGCGGTGGCCGTACATCGCTTAGCCTGCCCTGTGCCCGAGGTTCAGCAGATCGGGTTAGGGGAGAATCTAGGGTTTGGTGGGGATGGAGGGAAATTTAGGGTTCCAGATCGAGAAGCGGAGGAGGAAATTAAGCGGAGGATGACGATGTGGAAGATTGAAAGAAGGAGGAGGAGAAGCTTAGGGTTTGGTGAGAGGAGGGAAGAGGATGAGAAGGGGAGTGGAGCTGAGAGGGAAGAAGAAGGGATTTGGAGAGGGGATGAGAAGGGGGCGGAGGCTTGAGCCTCCAAATATCGCGTTGGTAGAAAGAATTTTACAGAAAACTTAATTACAAGTTTGCCACCGCTCTAAAATATTAATAACGCTTTGTTTTATAAACGTTATAAAAAGCCCAAAATTAGCCAAAACCGTCATAGAAAAAAGGTATTTCGAACTTTGATGACGCTTCTTTATCAGCCGTCATGAAATCCACTTATCAAGCGTCATTAATAGGTCTTTTTGTTGTAGTGGTTACAACCCCGGTCCTTGTTTGGTTTACGGGTTGTAATCTGGCTCCCGGAATGGTTCAATGTCCCTGGTCGTTTATTGTCCTGCTGTTCTTTTATTACCTGTACTTTTCTTCCATTTTTCTTATGTTCTGATATGTTGGTTTTGTCCTTATTTTGTGGCCTCCCTTGTGGCACTTGCTCTTTCTGTGGTTTGACCCAGCTGGTTTTGTGTGGCCAGATTTCGGAGCAGCTTCCGAGGATCTACCGAACCTCCAGCCCGATGGTGGCGACTAGAAGGAATCCGGGCTACGAGTGGGTTTTCTATTTTGTTTTACTCACTCTATTGTAAAATTATTCTTTTGAGGCGTTTAGTCGACGAGCACCTGTTAGCTCGATGCACATTTACTTACTGTCTGTCTACGGGCTGTAAACATGATTAACAAATCCTAGGGTTGATCATGTATGACTTAACTCTTGCTAGTCCTCGCATTTTGTACGACTAGCTTCATGATCAGCTGAATATGTAATACTTGGGACGCCTTTTATTGTATATTTGGTGGTCTAACATCTTGTAATATATTACT